>VZQC01000142.1:516735-726971 GCA_009823505.1 Rhizomys pruinosus | reverse complement strand
CTGCTGCTGAAGACCTGACGTTAACATGGGAAAGATGCATTGAGACCACACATGCAAGTGTACAGATGGCCTCTGGAATACCAGAGAGTGTTACCAAGGGCCACTAAACCAATAAAGCAAATACGGGTCTCCTTGAGTCAAGCAAGACTCCACCGTCAGCACCAGCTACACCTCACCTGCCTGGAAGTAATGTGCAGTGGAGGCAGCCATATGCCTGTATATCCCAAATCTAATTCGCTATTGGCTCTCTCCTTGGAGGAATGACCCATGGCTGATGAGGTAAAAAATCAAGAAAAATCCAAATACTACTTTCTGTTGTCCAGGATCATGTGTCAATCCACCCAGAATGAATTCAGTCACATTGTTTCTCATTACAGTATCAATAGCTATATGTTCCGGGCAGTTGACAAATTTTTAATCTGTAGCCAAAGAAATGACATCTTTGGATCAGTGATCTGACCTCTGAATTCTTTGATTCTTCCCCATGCTCCGTTATTTCCAACTGCCTGTGTCATGAAGTTAAAGGGTGGAAAAATATGCCAAGCAAATGGTACTAAGAAGCAAGTTATTCTGAAATCAGACAAAATAGATTTCGAATTAAAACTAATCAAAAGTGAAGAAGAGGGTGACTACATTCTTATCAAAGGAACATTTAACCATGAAGATTTCACAATCATGCATACATACATACCAAACAGTTTGGTGGGGTTAAGTTCATAAACAAAATTCTACAGGACTTTAATGCACAGATTAACCCCAATACACTAATAGTAGGGGACTTCAATATGTCATTGTGCCCATTAGACAGGTCAACAGGACAAAGAATAAACATCTGAGGGTAAATGGGAACAGATTTTATATGTGTATGCCTACACATATCTACACAAGTGCCTTATTGTTCATTCTATCTCTGTTATCTAAAACATGAAAAATGCCATTCAATACAGTAAGCAAACATATGAAATAAATTTAATAAGAACACAGCAATTCTTATAGTAATTCTATATCAAAATTATATAACATGAAATAATATAAAAACTTCATTATGTTTTTGTTATTTTTTGAAGTAGTGCTTGTTGAAAACAATGGAGATTATTTAGGATGATAGATAGATCAATCGATAGATAGATAGATAGATAGATAGATAGATAGATAGATAGATGATAGATACTCATTTTGGGGCATATTATTTTAAATAACATGTTCGCAAACATTATCGTATATACATACCAATGTAGTTGTACATGTCTTCAATCCCACCATTCAGAAGGCTGAAGCAGGCTGATCTCTATGAGTAGTGGCCAGATTGGTCCACACAGTGAATTCCAGGCCATCCAGGGCCACTGATTAAGGACCTTTCTCAAAATACAAATTTCAAAAAGTCAAACTTACAGGTGAAAATCTCAATATTCTAACATAAACCATTAAAAATAAAATACAAGGTTAAAATATAGTTTATTTAGTCATATCAAACTTAATAAACTAAATCTTTATATAATGGCCATAGTAAAATGGTGTTTTGAATAGTGAACAGAATATGTTTAAAACAAATATTTATAAAAATTTATTAGAAGCCGGACATGGTGGCACACGCCTAAGTGATATAATATTCAGAGAAAACTCAAAATTACATAAAGAGATGAAATAAAAGTTTAAATAACAAAGCTCAGATTATAAGAAAAAATGAACCAGGGTAAGAGCATACTCAAGTACCAATGCACCACCCTGGCAATCTGATAGTTGAGATTTACAATATTCACATGTAAAATATAAATAATAAAGTAACTTCCTTATATTGGAAGTAAATTCTATATGAGCAAATTATGTAGATGATATGGGTTTATATTTGTGTGCAATTGAAATACTCACTTTTATTAGTGTCAACTCAAAAGGTACCTTCCAATTTATAAAAGCATCATTTCAAGTGATTTCTCTGTTCATAATGCATTTTCATATTGTTTTAAAAAGAAAAGGTTTTGGAAACTGTTTAAAACACATCAGTCCTGTGGATCATAAAAAAAAATCTATTTTATGGTGTCCATATAGAAGAAATGACAACTAATAATTTTAATAAATACAAGAAATTAGTGAATAAAAAGTTTATAGCATTTAAATATATGGAAGGCACTGTGATGAAAATAGAAAAACACCGTTTGTTGTAATAGAGTGGTTTCTAGCCCTATGAAATTCAGAGAACACCAAGCATCTGGGATGCAAGAAGGGAAAACATATTATAATGTAATTTCAAAGAAAATCTTGGTTAGGAATGTCAATCAATATGAACCCTCACCCCAGGCAGACTCTGAGACATCACAGAGAAGATGAGAAATACAGTCAGTCTTCCTGGAAGAAGCTTATAAAACATGAATGTTGAAGTATAAATTTATGTTCATCATTAAATTTGGAGGGTAAAAATCACAAGAGCATCCTCTATTAATGCACATTTATCAGGGGTAGTGAAGTGGCACAGCTGGTATGGAAACCTGACCCCAAGCCCGAAGACCTGAACTCAAGCCTTGGGTCATACATGGTAGAAGGAAAAAGAATTGATTTCTGTAAGTTGTCCTCTGATCTCCATATGTATTCTATGGTACATGTGCCCACATGCATACATAAACATAAAGAGACAATAAAAACTGAAAAATTAAAGAAAAGATTTATTCACCACCTGAATTAATTGTTCTTTTAATATGCATCACTCTCCACAAGAAATATTTATAACTGGGTTATTGGCACTAGCGTCCACATATGAGAGATACCATTTGTCATTTGTTTTTCTGGGACTGTGTTACTACACTTAACATGATGTCTTCAAGCTCCATCCATTTACCTGCAAAGTTCATGATGTTGTCTTTCTTTACTGCTGCATAGAATTCATTGTGTACATGTACCACATTTTCTCTATCCACTCGTCAGTTGAGGGGCATTTGTGTTGATTCCAGTTTTTTGCTATTGTGAACAGAGTGGCAATAAATATAGCTGTGCATGTATCTCTGCAGTAAGATGAGTCTTGTGGGTATATACCCAGGAGTGGTATGACTGGGTCAAATGGCAGGATCATTTTGAGTCTTCTAAGGGTTCTCCACACTGCTTTCCATAGTGGCTGTACAAGTTTACATTCCCACCAGCAATGGATGAGTGTTCCCCTTTCCCCACAACCTCTCCAGCACTTGGTATCATTCGTGTTCCTGATCCTAGCCAGTCTTATTGGAGTAAGGTGATATCTCAGAGTGGTTTTAATTTGCATTTCCTTAATTATCAGAGATGTTGAACACTTCTTAAGATGTTTCTCGGCCATCTCTAACTCCTCCTCTGTGAAGTCTCTATTCAGATCTTTGCTCCATCTTTTGAATGATTCATTTGTTTTCTTTCTTCTTTGTTTTTTGAGTAGCTTGTATACTCTGGAAATTAATGCTTTGTCAGATGTATCTGCTGTGAAGGTTTCCTCCCACTCTGTGGGTCTTCTCCTCACTTCCTTTATTGCTTCCTTTGATGTACAGAAGCTTTTGAGTTTAATGAGGTCCCATTTGTCAATTGTCGATCTTATTTCTTGTGCAGCTGCTGTCTGATTTAGGAAGTCTTTTCCTACACCTATGTCTTGTAGTCTGCTGCCAAGCTTCTCTTCTATCACCTCCAGAGTTTGGGGTTTCACGTTGAGGTCTTTGGTCCATCTGGAGTTGACCTTTGTACAAGGTGAGAGGTAGGGGTTTAATTTCATTCTTCTACAAGTGGTGATCCAGTTTTGCCAGCACCACTTGCTGAAGATGCTGTCTTTCTTCCATTGTGTCTTCTTGGCCCCCTTGTCAAATATGAGGTGGCTGAAATTGTATGAGCTCAGGTTTGGATCTTCAGTTTTATTCCATTGGTCAACTGGTCTGTTTTTGTGCCAGTACCAGGCTGTCTTTATGACTATAGCCCTGTAGTATAGTTTGATGTCTGGTATAGCGATCCCCCCTGTATTGCTCTTTTCACTCAGGGTTGCTTTGGCTATTCGGGGTCTTTTGTTTTTCCAAATGAAATTGAGGATTTTTTTTTCCAAGCCTGTGAAGAAACTCTTGGGGATTTTGATTGGGATCGCATTAAATCTGTACACTAGTTTGGGTAGGATGGACATTTTTACTATATTTATTTTCCCAATCCATGAGCATGGGAGGTTTGTCCATCTTCTGATGTCTTCCTCAATTTCCTTTTTCAGGGGTTTAAAATTTTTGTTGTAGAGATCCTTGGTGTCTTTGGTTAGGTTTGTTCCTAGGTATTTTATTGTTTTTGAGGCTATTGTGAGTGGGAAGGTCTCCTTGTAGTCCTTCTTCAATTGCTTGTTGTTGGTGTACAGAAAGGCTACTGATTTTTCTAGGTTTATTTTGTATCCTGCCACTTTACCAAAGCTCTTAATCGTTTCTAGGAGTTTTCTGGTGGAGTTCTTAGCATCCCTTAGGTAGACAATCATATCATCAGCAAAAAGGGATAGCTTGACTTCCTCTTTTCCAATTAGAACTCCTTTAATTTCCTTTTCTTGCCTTATTGCCCTAGCTAGGGTTTCTAGCACTATATTGAAGAGGAGTGGTGACAGGGGGCAGCCTTGCCGAGTTCCTACCTTTAAGGGGAATGCTTCTGTCATTTCCCCATTTAGGATGATATTGGCTGTGGGTTTTCTGTATATGGCTTTGATTACATTGAGGAATGATCCCTCCAGACCAATTCCCTCCAGGACTTTAAACATGAAAGGGTGCTGGATTTTGTCAAAGGCTTTCTCCGCATCAATTGAGATGATGGTGTGGTTTTTGTCCTTCAGTCCATTGATATGTTTGATGATGTTTATTGATTTTCGTATGTTGAACCATCCCTGCATGTCTGGTATGAATCCAACTTGGTCATGGTGGATGATTTTCTTGATGTGAGTCTGTATGCGATTTGCCAGAATCCTGTTTAGAATTTTGGCATCTGTGTTCATTAGGGAGATGGGTCTATAGTTCTCCTTTTTGGTTGTATCTTTCCCTGGTTTTGGTAGTAGCGTAATGCTGGCTTCATAGAAGGAATTTGGGAGAAGTCCCTCCATTTGTATCCTTCTAAACAATTTAAGTAGTAATGGTTGTAAGTCTTTACGAAATATTTTATAGAATTCTGCCGTGAATCCATCCGGGCCTGGGCATTTTTTGGTTGGGAGGCTACTTATTACATCTTCGATTTCTTCCTGTACTATTGGTCTGTTTAGGCTGTCGATCTCTTCTTGGTTGAGCTTTGGTGATTCCCAGGATTTCAGATATTCATCCATTTCTTCTAGGTTTTCAAACTTAGTAGAATATAAGTTT
The DNA here is from genome assembly GCA_009823505.1 of Rhizomys pruinosus. NCBI lineage: Eukaryota > Metazoa > Chordata > Mammalia > Rodentia > Spalacidae > Rhizomys > Rhizomys pruinosus. The sequence goes on along the minus strand of VZQC01000142.1, from coordinate 721,662 downwards.
TTGAAGTAGTCCCGTATGATTGTCTGGATCTTTTCATTGTCTGTTGTGATATTTCCCCTTTCATCACAGATTCTATTGATTTGGAGTTGTTCCCTCTTTCTTTTGGTTAACTGGGCTAGAGGTCTGTCTATCTTGTTTATTCTCTCAAAGAACCAACTTTTGGATTCATTGATTTTTTGTATGGTTTTCTTTGTTTCTATTTCATTGATCTCTGCTCTGATTTTTGTTATTTCTTCTTGTCTGCTCCGTTTAGGGTTCATTTGTTGTTGTCTCTCAAGTATTTTTAGCTGCAGTGTTAGATCGTTCACTTGTGCTCTTTCTGTTTTTTTAATGTGGGCACTTAGAGCTATAAACTTCCCTCTTAGGATTGCTTTAAGAGTGTCCCATAGATTTTGCTGTGTTGTTTTATCATTGTCATTCAGTTCCAGGAATGTTTTTATTTCTTTTTTTATTTCTTCCTTGACCCACTCATTATTCAGGAGAGTGTTGTTTAGTCTCCATGTGTTCCTGTAGGTTGTAGGGTTTATTCTGGTGTTGATATTGAGTTTTATTGCACTGTGGTCTGATAGAATGCATGAGATTATTTCAACCTTTTTATATTTGTTGAGTTTTTCCCTGTGTCCCAGTATATGGTCTATTTTGGAGAATGTTCCATGAGGTGCTGAGTAGAAAGTGTATTCTCTGGTGTTTGGGTGAAATATTCGGTAGATGTCTGTGAGGTCCATTTGGTGTATTGTGTCATTTAGTTCAGATGTCTCTCTGTTTATCCTTTGTCCTGTTGATCTGTCTAGAGGACTTAATGGGGTATTGAAGTCCCCTAGTATTAGTGTGCTGGGGTTAATCTGTGCCTTGAGATCCTGAAGAATTGTCTTTATAAAGTTTGGTGCACTGATGTTTGGTGCATATATATTTATGATTGTGAAATCTTCATCGTCAATTGTTCCTTTAATAAAGATGTAATGGCCCTCTTTGTCTCTTTTGATTTCTTTTGCTTTGAAGTCTATTTTGTCTGATATTAGAATAGCCACACCCGCTTTCTTTTTGGTACCATTTGCTTGGAATACTTTCTTCCATCCCTTCACCTTAAGTTGGTGCCTATCCTTGAAATTGAGATGGGTTTCTTGTAGACAGCATATAGATGGGTTTTGTTTCCTAATCCATTCTCCCAGTCTATGCCTTTTGATTGGGGAGTTTAGCCCATTAATATTTAAGGTTATAATTGAAAGATGGATGTTGCTTCCTTTCACTTTATTATCCATTTGGACTTCTAGCCTCTGATTTTGCTCCTATGGTTATGTTTTTATTAGTTTCTTTTCCTAGGTGTTTGAGGATTGTTGCTCCTCTCTTCTGCCCTTTGAATTGCTTCAAGTATTTTATGAAGAGTTGGTTTTCCAGACATGTATTCCATCATCTTGTTTATGTCATGGAAGATTTTTCTCTCTCCTTCAAGTATAGTCGACATTTTTGCTGGGTAAAGTATTCTGGGTTGGCATCCATAGTCCCTTAACACTGGGAATGCTTTGCTCCATGTTCTTCTTGCTTTCATGGTTTGAGGCGAGAAGTCAGTTGTAATTCTGATGGGTTTCCCTTTGTATGTGACTTGTTTTTCTTTTGTAGCCCTCAGAATTTTGTCTTTGTTTTGGGCATCTAGCATTTTAACTATGATATGGCGTGGGGTGTTTCTTTTCTGATCTTGTCTATTTGGGGTCCTATGTGCTTCTTGTATTTGTATGGGTTTGTCTATTTTTAGTTTGGGGAAATTTTCATCTATTATTCTGTTGAAGATCTGATCAATACTATTCTCTTGAGATTCTTCTCCTTCCTCTATTCCTATGATGCGGAGGTTTGATCTTTTCATAGTGTCCCATATTTCCTGGTTGTTCCACTTTTGTGTATTTTTAAATTTTTCATAATCTTTATTTGAGTTTTTTAGTTGCTCTGTGTTATCTTCCAGATCTGATATTCTTTGTTCTGCTTCCTCCATTCTATTTCTGAGGCTTTTTCCTTTCCTTTCTTCCTGGTTGGATAAGTGTTCTATTTCCTTTTTCATTTCATCCTGTGATTTCCTTAATATATCCATTTCCTTTATGAGTTTCTCAATCTCTTCTTGGTGCTCCTTACTTCGTTGGTTGGCCTCCTTTTTCAGTGTTTCTACTTCCTTAAGGTGTTTGTTTTTTTCTCTCTCTTGTTCTTTCTGGAGTTTGTCAATCTCTTCCTTTAGTTTGTTATTGTATCCCTCTAGGTCCTTTTTGAGCTTTTCATTCTCTCTCTTTACTTCTCTGAGTTCTTCCTTTAGTTTGTCATTGTATTCCTCCAGGTCCTTTTTGAGTTTTTCATTCTCTCTCTTTACTTCTCTGAGTTCTTCTTTGTGTTCTTTAATTTCTCTGCATAGGTCTGCAATTATTCCTCTAAGGTCTGTTTCTGTGGTCACCTCCAGGGGGATCCAATTGTAGCTGTCTCCTACCGGGTTGGTAGAGCTTGGTGCGGAATTATCCTGCACTTTTCCCATGTTGTCTCTTCGTCATCTCCCTGGCATGTGGGTTTCCCTTTTGTGATTCAAATCCCAAATGCCTTTTCAGTTTGTTGAAGGCTGAAAGCTTGTTTTATTTTGCTTGCCTCCTTCCAAAGCCATTTTTTTCCCTTCCTTCCCTCCTCGTTGTTTATGGAGGGCTGACTTGTCTAGTTTTCAGACTTTCACTTTTGTTTATATATTGGATACTGGAAGTCTCTTCCTTTCCTTGCTGGAGCGGTGGCGGGCTTTTCCTGAGCCCTGCCCTGCTCAGCCTTAACTTAACTTTTCTAATCTCGAAGATTTTGCCAAGCCTGGGGTGAAGGACAATTTAAAGGTCAAATCGCATTTCATTATTTTTCTTTGCTTATTATCTTCTAAATAATGTATAAAATAACTTTTGAAGTTGATGTATGCTATAACTAAGTTTTAAATTTAACAATGAAACTGTTGCCAGTTGGAAACACTTCCTGAACCCCATGTATTTTATTTATTTTATTTCTTTATCTTCCAAAATATATCTCCATTAACAGAAAATATCTGACACCATTCTGACATTTTACTCTAAACTTCAATTTCTAAGAAAGCTCTTTTTAAATATTTTATTTTTCATCAGAACATGTTGCTAATCTGTTCCACATATTTCTCATGGCATTTTTCATGTCCTTGTTTCTTAAAGTGTATATCAAAGGAGTGAGCATAGTACAAAATATTGCTACAATTTTATCAAAGGAGAAAGCGGATGGAGGTATAGCATACATAGATATACATGGAACAAAGAACAAAACCACAACAGCAATGCGGGATCCACAGGTGGAGAGAGCTTTCCCTCGCCCCTCAGAACTGTGAGTTCTCAGAGAATACAAGATGACACCATAGGAGACAAGAGGCATGAGAAGATTATGATGCAGATAGACCCGCTGTTAGCAAACACCAAAAGACGAAGGATGCGAGTGTCAGTGCAGGCAAGCTTCAGTAAAGGGTACAAGTCACACATGATGTGGTCAGTGACGTTGGGTCCACAGAAGGGCAGCTGGAAAGTAAAGAGAATCTGTATGCTGGCGTGGAGGAAACCCCCTGACAGGCTACTCCCACCAGAGTGCCACAGAGCCTTCAGTTCATGATGGAAGAATAGTGCAAGGGCTTGCAAATGGCCACATAGTGGTCATAGGCCATGGCTGTGAGGACGATCACCTCTACCCCAGCCAGGAAATGTTCAGCAAAGATTTGCATCAATGCAACCTTGAAATGAGATAGTCTTTTTCTCAAGGAGCAAGTCTGCAATTGTCTTTGGGAAAATGACTGAGGAGAAGCATGCATCAGAAAGGATAGGAATGCCAAGAAGACGTACATGAGGGAGCTCAGCAGAGTAGGGGTGCAGAGGGTGGTCACCACAATCAGCATGTTGCCACCAAGAGTTGCATTATAGACTAACAAAAATATAGCAAATACAATACTCTGGACTTTGGGATTCTGGGAAAGTCCTAGGAGGGTGAACTCAGTTATAACACTTTGGTTTTGCCTGGCTTCTAAGGAGAAGATGAAAAGAAAACTAAAAAATCAGAGGCTCTGCAATTATAAGAAAAAATTAACATCAAGGCACATGATGATACTATAGTCATCAGCAAATTGATACTCGTATATACCACAGAATCACAAGCACTGACGTAATCACTTAGAACACAAAATTAGAAATATGTTGAACACAGTGAGGGGCTTGGAAAAAACTGAATAAAGTTGTTAACCTCCTCACATCACCAGACTAAGCTGATGATACGGAATACACACTCACAGGAGTTCAAGCAGGTTTATCAGAGAGTGTCAGTGCTATTTATTTAACACCAGCTTCCTTAAATGAATGATTGAGAAACTTTCTGAGCCATATCTAAGTTTGATTGAAGCAGAGATTCTAATTTCATAATCATGTCTTCCATTATTATTCAACATGAGCAAAATTGCTTTGGATATCTCTCCTTATCCACTGATTCCCTTATCTACAAAGAAAAAATGATATAAAAAAGATAACATTGAAAATTATGAGAGCTGGGTGTGGTGGCGCATGCCTTTAATCCTAGCACTTGGGAGGCAGAGGCAGGTGGATCTTTGTGAGTTCAAGGCCAGCCTGGTCTACAGAGTGAGTTCCAGGACATCTGGAGCTACAGGGAGACCCTGTCTGGAAAAGACAAAAAAAAAAAAAAAAAAAAAAAAGAAAGAAAGAAAATTATGAGTACTTCTCAAATACATATTTTAATATTTTGACTGAATTCTTCATTTAAGTAAATTAATAATTGCTTATAAAAGAGAAAAATCTATGGAAAGTACAGTTTTATTCTTCTTTATCTCTTCAAGTCAAATTCTCCTGTAATTCAGGCTAGTCTCGAACTTCCTATGTAATTATGGGTGATGGTCTTGAGTTTTTGGTCCTTTTATAGGCATGTGGCACCATGCCATTCAGTCAGTGTTATTTACTGGACCCAAGGCAAGGAAGCAACATCCCACCGGATGGTCCTACATTGAAGGATGTTTGAAAACAGTCACTATAGGATGTAATACACACACACACACGTGTGTGTGTGCACACACACATTGTGGAGTGTGTGTGTGTGTGTGTGTGTGTGCATGTGTGTGTGTGTGTGCACTGAATTGGGTGGGATCAGTAGGGAGAGGTGTAGATAGGCAGAGGATTTAAATTGAAACTTTAATTTAAAATAAAAAAATAATTAGTGCATTTCAAAATTTTATAGAAACAATTTCAGCTTCAGTGTTGTCATAATGATTAACTAAACGTTGCCAGAGTGGAAAAGAAATGACTGGATCCTGCTGTCTAGTACCTGGAAGTGGTCTACTTCAGGTCTGCTTCAGGTCTACTTCAGGTCTACTTCAGGTCTTACTATCCCTGTGCTATTATTGGCAAACACGGACTAAAGGCATTCTATTCAATCACAAAACAGTCTTGATTTGGAGCTTTCACTGTGGTGTTTCTCTACCTCACCCATATTCTTTCTGTGGGATAAACAGAAAATGAAGCAGGGAAATTTCAGCTACAGACTTCAGAGTATGGCTGTTATTACTACATCCCCTGTAAAAGTTAAAGCCTCTCATCTGTAGGCATCTAGATGGTGGAAATAGGACAAATGATGTGGATTCACACAGTGAAAACAAGGGCACATATATAATTACTCTAAATTTTGACACTATTTTTCATATACAGGCATTTCTTTAAAAATTATTATACCCTTACTTGTACATGTACATACAATCAATATGTCTAATATTATGTTTAGTGCATGTTAGAAAAACCCACCCATTTTTATATTTATTTCTTAAATATTTCAGGAAGAAGTTGTCAGTCTTATTTTTTTTCACCTAAAAATGAGTCGACTGTTATGAATGACAGAGTTACCAGGAATAATTTATATTGTCAAAGGAAGTTACAAAATATACAAGTGTATATATCAATATTATTTTCTTACTTTAATTATTTGTATTATCCTCCAGTGTTCTAAGTATGACCAACTACTTCCAGTACTATGAAATTCATATAGTTATATTCAAGATAGGAATAATGTCAAACAAGCTCTACAGTGTCAGTTGAGCAAACACAAATATTTCTTTAATGATGAAGACTATTAGCATATTATCTGAGAGAGGTCGCTTAACCTAGGCCCAAAGCAATCAAGACAATGAAATGAAAGAGGAAGATGGACCCATACTCCTGCATACCTGTGTTCAAGACAAAGATCTTTTAACTTCCCTGCCATGACAATGTTACTTAAAATATTTAAGTTTAGTACTCATGTATAAAATACTCAAAAACTTATATTAAAATAATTTAAAAACTCTCAGCTTTTACTTCTTTTAATGAGAAGAATAAAACTGTCTGTTAGTAAATGTCCATGAGCAAAATGTCTTATAAGATTGGGTAAGGAAATTAACATGAAATATTTATGCAGTGAGAAGTTTCAGAAGCTATTTTATATGGTGAGGAAAATGTCCCAGAAATTGTGAATTGAAAAGAAGAAATAACTTGAACACATGACTTTGTTATTCCTACTTACTTAACGGTGACCAAGGTTTTTATTCATACTTTTATTTATTTACCTGTGTAACATTTTTTTTCTTGTTCACACTATATTTGTAAAGACTCAGAACTTTCAATGTGATGAATGATTATTTTTAAATTTTTTGACTCAAAATTTTTACATTTATGCATTACTAATTTAAGACCTTTCACTTCAAAATTAACTTAGTGTGGAATGACCAGTACTGTGCAAATTTATTTATTTATTTGTTTGGTTATTTTATTTTATTTTTTGATATTTTTGAGACAGGGTCTCCCTATAGTCCCAGCTGGCCTGGAACTTGCTCTGTACACCAGGCTGACTTTGAACTCACAGAGATCTGCTTGCCTCTGCCTCTGGAGTGCTAGGATTAAAGTGTGCCACCACGCCAGGCACTAGAGACAGTTCTTAGCCACCATATGGGTGCTGGGAATCTAACCTGGGTCCTCTGCAAGATCAGTCAGTGCTCTTAACAGCTGAGCCACCTCTTCAGCCCCTGTACTCTGCTATTTTAATAAAGTACATTCTTTGCCAGGTGTTGTGGGCACTTTTAATCCCAGCCCTCAGGAGTCAGAGGCAGCTGGATTTCTATGAGATTGAGGCCAGCTTGGTCCACATAGTGACTTCAGGGGAGGCTAGGACTAAGGACAGCCTGTCAAAAACAAACACACACAAGCAAACACAATCAAACAAACAAGACAAAACAAAAAACAAAAATAAAATAAAGTGAATCCTTTGCTTCATAATTTCCTTTACTTGATAAACCATGAGTAATACTACTTTAAATTAGAATGTTTATAATTTAGAAATAAACTGACCCCTCTTTTATCAGATTGGTTTCCAAAGTTATAATGACTTTTTGGTTAATAATGATGAAGTTTAGGATATTTTTCATTTCAGTGATAATTGTTCTAAATGAATTTTTTTTTTTAGACTGAAACCTAGTGTATACTAAATCATAAAGAAAAACCAGTAAGCCATGAATAAAATCGTGTGTTTAGTTGAGAGCAGATCAACTCATTCCATAGTTTTGGCAAACATGGTCACATTAGGTAATATTAGTAAAAGTTAAAGATTTTTAAAATATGTCTTTCTGTCTTAGAAAATTGTCTCTCAAGAGAAAACTACTTTAAAGTAATTTTTTGTGTCTTTTTGAGACAAGGTCTTTCTGCCTGGAACTCACTCTGTAAACCAGGCTGGTCTTGAACTCAGAGATCTGCCTGCCTTTCCCTCCTGAATGCTAGGATTAAAGGCATGCACCACCACACCTGGTTAAAGTAAAACTCTTAAATAGAAAAATGTGCCCAGAGTTTTCTATGAAGAAACACCACACACACACACACACACACACACACACACACACACACACACAAATGTTTGTGTATAATATATAATATAAACTATCCCCAATATCCTTACCTTGGTACTAGGCATCCCCATGCTACTAGGATATTCCACACACATTTCTCCAGGAATCTTCTGTGTCTTACTTTTTTCAATAACTAAACTCCAAAATGTATTGAAGCTGCACCTGAGATTGTCCTGTGATCTCTCACAACATAAGTATATATGCTGGAGAACTAAAAAGTTTTTTTACATTCAAGTGCTGATGTGTAGACTCCAAAGATTTTCAGTGTTCCTGTTTGCCTTTAGCTTGGAAATGTTTTAATAATATTAAAGATGGGAATACTGGAATCCAGAAAATTTGTGACTAGATCAAATGTACAAACATATTATTAACCAACGAATGCACTGGATTAAACTAAACTTGTCAACATGCTACAAGATCTGCACAGTTTAACCATTCAATAATTTATCATACTTCTAGAAAATAAAAACACGTGCATTATGAATCTCACCATTTATTTTATTCATTTAAAAGTCTAGAATTGGCAGCTTTTCTCATTCAAAAAGTCCATTCAGTGATAGGTAACATGTGAGGCTCATGTCTAACTCTTCCACATCAAAATGACTCAGGAAGAGCAACTCTGGCAGTTGAAATGGGGAAGGTCACCACAGCTCCTCAAGTGTTTTCTTCAACATGGTCTCTGGTCAAAGAAGGCACAAAAGTTTCTTCTCAGATTTCTGACTGGACTTTAAAGAGTTTCCTGTGAGAGGGCACGGACCTGTTTCAGTGTCTCCACAGGGGAAATTTTCTGCCCACGTGACTTTTCGTGCACCACCACGCCCAGCTTTCTAGACAAAGTTTTACAAGCTTTAACTTTCTCAAGTGTTTGCCAAAACTGTATAGCCTCAATCAATTAAACCATTTAATTTAATTTTTTGGTCATTTCATTTTAAAATATAGTTCCGATAATTTCACTTCTCTTTATGCTTAGGATAGTGCTCTGTATATATGGAAGGGATGGAATATCTCTTTGTAGTATCAGGCCAAACATATCTGTGCAGTTAATAATTACAAAACCTGAGTTCTGAGTAAGGCAGAGTAAAGATATGAGGAAAATAAATATTATATTGGAAATAGGTAAGCGATGCCTTCTTAATATTTAAATATGCAAATATTTATAGGTTATTTCAAAGTATCATTTTTCTCTCAGCCTTTGACCTAATATTCCATGATTTTAAGAATTCAAGTCCAGAGTCTGGAGAAATGCCTTGGCAGTTTTGAGTACTGGAAGCTCTTGGCTGAGGACCTGGGTTCAATTTTCAGCACAAACCTGTCGGCTAACAAACACCTCTAACTCTGGTTTCAGAGGATCAGATATCCTCCTCTGGGCTCCACAGGCACTGCTCAGCATGGGCACATGTACATCCACGCGGGTAATACACTCATACACATAAAATAAAAGACTGAAAGTAGAAATTCTAGAGAACAGCTGATCTTTTATTTCTTTTTTACTTGAAAATAAAGTCTAGATGTCTCTTTCCCTTATTAGGTACTAGCAATGGGACTGAAATTTGGGGGAAAATAAGGATGTAACTACCTGCTTGGATCCCTTCAGAAAAGAGTCACAACAATCCATGAAGTCCTTCATATGGGTCCCACATGTTTCAACATTCTTCTTTTTAATGTATATATTCACAAATCGTAAAAATCCAGAATCAAAGACATTCACCACAAAACTTAAGAAACATGGCCTCTCCTGTGTTAGCATGGCTTTCATTTGCAGGCCTGACTGTCCCAGAATGTGTCTATTAATATGTTTCTGTGGAAATAATTAATAATTAATGAACTCCACTGTGGAAGTTATTTACTTACCAGACTCCTAGAGGCAGGGTATTGCCATGTTCTGGAGATTACTTCAAAGTTGTAGAACTAGAACTTCTTTGTATAACTGGTTGGTCCCATAGCTGGGACAGTAGTAGGCCCAAAAGGATAAAACTGGAATTTCTAGTCTTCCATATTATTGACAGCACTTGCTATTTTATGAGTTAATGGCCTAACATAAAAACAAAATTTTTTTTGTCCATGTTGCTGAAGGCACTGATGGTTCATTTCCATTTATTTATGGATAATATTACAATGTTGCAGTTTTTTTTTTAATTTATTTTTTTATTGTATTTATTTATTTATTTTTAACAAATCTAGACCCGTGTTCCCGCTCATTCCCCCACCCCGTCAGAGCTCGTGCATTCTGCCAAACATGCTTTCCATGTCTTAGTCTTTCTCAGTATTTTCCATGGGGACGTTGACTGTTTTGAGCAGAAGTTCACTGTTTCAGTCAGTTCTTTGATGCAGTATTTTCTGTTGCTGTTGTTGTTTCCAAAATGCATTATGTCCAACTGCTTTGTACAGAAGCTCAGGGGGCCCTACACAAGAAATACTTACGACTGGGTAATTGGCACTAGCATCCACAGATGAGGGATACCATTCGTCGTTTGTTTTTCTGAGACTGTGTTACTTCACTCAGCATGATGTTGCAGTTTTTAAACTATGTGATTTAACTTTTGATGAGCATTTGTAATTTTTCTATGCTATAGCTATTTAAAAGTGTACTGATATAAATTTAATAAGCCAATGTTTTTCAAACCATGTAATTTAACTGTTGTTAAGTAAATATCTAACTGTGGAAAGCCTGGTCAAATGTTGCTACAGTTTGATCTTTTTTTAATTAAACTTTATTTTTTATTTTTTATGTGTGTGAATGTACTATCTGCATGTAGGTTGGTGCACCAGTGTTGTGCAATGCTGGGGAGGTCAGAAGAGGGCATCGGATTCCCCTGGAATTGAAGTTAAAGATGGTTCTTAGCTGCCATGTGGGTGCTGGGAATCGAACCGAGGTCCTCTTCAAGAGTAGTTGATGCTCTTAACCACTGAGCCATCTCTCCAGCCCCAGTTTGCTCTTTTTAAGAACTGCCTAAGCTGGGCACGGTGCCATATGCCTTTATTCCCAGCACTTGGGTAGACAAAGCACTCAAATCTCTGAGATCACAATCAAGGACAGCCTGGTCTTGACATAGTGAGTTCAGGTCAGCTGGTTCTATAGGGAAACACTGTCTAAACAAACAAACAAACACAACTTCTCGATCTTGGAGATGCATTTGCCTCATGGCAGCCGTGCGCCAAGGACTCCGCAGTGACCCCATCCTGCATCCAGGTCTAAAACTTCTGACTGCTGCTATCACTCCAAGGCACAGCATACACCACTTATCAGGGATCCATACCTTTTCCTAACTGTCCCCCTTCATTTGGGGATTCCCCTGAATCCCAGCTGGCTTTACTAAGGACTCTCGAGTCACCTCACATGGACTTAAGACCCAGGTCCACTGCCCTTACACACTTCCCATCATTCCAAAGCACTGTAGCCCGTTCTGACTTATTACCAGGTGCATATGAGCCTCTACCTATTAGGTAGTAACATGAATATCTAAGACAATACATCACTTCCAGAAGGACTACACCCACTTCAAGTACCTTCTGAAGTACAACTTACTTGAAGCACAAGACAATGATTTAAAAATAGCAATTGTATTTCAAAAATGTAAAAGAAGGCATGCATACATTCCAGAATGAAGATCATAAAAACAGAAAGAGATCAATAACATAAAGAAAAGTCTCTTCTATGTTGCCTGAGCCTTAGGTGTAGAGGTTGCATTGGAGATATGCAACTTTGGCCTGGGCAATTAAGACACAATGTCTGTGTATGACCAGTTGTGGTATAATATAATATAATTAATATAATATAATAAATAATCCCCATCTGGTGTAAAAGAAGCTTCTTTGTGGAGTGGTGACTAGAATACTTAACTGTAAATATGAGGATACATATATTGTACTTCATAAGATGTTATATTAGCCCAGGAGTTGCCAGTTTGGTTATTTCCCTAAGATCTGTAAGTATTTGGTTGTGTTTTATATAATCACAGATGAGTTTTCTCCGATTGAGGGTCCATTTTTTTTTTCATTTTGAAATTAATGAGTTATTGTTTCCCAAGGAGCAATATTTAAAATAGTCTCTCTATTCAGTTGACTATGGTTGTTGACAATCCTCCTAAGATCCACAGACTGTATATTTACTTGGATCTCTTGTGTCTCTCTGGAGACAAGTTTAAGTCCAGATCAGCTCAGAAAATTCTATTATTCTTGTTAATTTCTTCTTCTGAAGGGGAGAAAGTAAACAGATGTAGCTTTACAGGAGCCATGGGATTACTTTGGAAGACATCTCTAGACTCTATGTTTGGCAGAGAGGAGACAAAAATAGAAAAGGAGAGGGAGAGAGAATGAGAGGTGGAGATAGATAGTAGATAGGGCTGGAGAGATGGCCTAGCAGTTAAGAGCGCTGACTGCTCTTGCAGAGGACCCGGGTTCGTTCCCCAGCACCCACATAGTGGCTGAGAACAGCCTTTAACTCAAGTTCCAGGAGAATCCAACGCCCTCTTCTGACCTCCGCGGCATTGCACGCACGGGCGCTCAAACCTACATGCAGACAGTACATTCATACACATACAAAATAAATAAAATTTAAAAAAATATTTAAAAAATATAGTTGTAGCTTATTTTGTTCTCATAAATTTTCATCTATTGGACACTTAAATCACATGATGTTCATATGGTTAGGTGGTAGAACCTTTACTAATTGGGGATCTCTTGTGCTTCTAAAAGATATGCTATTAAATATCAACCTTTGATCTCCTTTGTTTCTTCTGTCTTGGTTTGAGATGTGTCACTTGTTGCTGTCTTACTGTCTTAATAATTCTGTGTTATGAGTTGTTGCTGGCAAGCTGAACCCTTCACTGAGATTGACAGCAATGTATGGATATTCACTTATTTAACTGTGTGCTATATGAACTTCATTCTCTTAATAGAAAGACTCAGATATTTTATCATCATACAGAAAAACTGACTAATAGCATAGAATTCCCAATATTACTATTTACCAAAATTAATACAGATATAGTTCCTCAATACAATCTTCATAATAATTATAAAACTCCATAGGGCATATAAAACATGTTAAACAATACCTTATGTATTTTAAGTCATAATCTTATCTATCTACTAAAATATAAATTTATGTGATTTCAATAATTTTCTTTTTTATAGCATAATGTCAGCAATTCCATTACATTATTTCCATGTTAAATCGTTTCTGTTGATTCTCTATACACTATCTTCCCTCATCCCCAGATGCCCTCCATTGCCTACCCCTTTTTCTGCTTTCACCTAATATATGAAACATGTATTTTGTTATCCTCACTACTTTCAAAGTATCAATTGTCCCTTAATATCTCTATTTTCTTCTTGTATTGTCTCCTTTCTAGTTCCATGATACTCCATCTTCCATGTAAATACCCACACAATGCATATACAAAATTATAATATAAAATTTATTTATGAAGGAAAACATGAAATTTGTCTCTTGAGTATGGAATAATTCACTTAATAACTTCTAGTTTAATTTGTTTTTCTTCAAATACTTTGATTTTTTTTTTTTTTGGCTAGTTAAAAGGATTCCATATATATTCCATCTACATGTCTACCAAAATTCCCTTACCCATTTGTTGATATTTAGGTTTGTTCCGTTTCTTAGCTTCTGTGAATAGAACAGACATAAATACGGCTGTGCACCTGCCTATGTAGTGAGACACTGATTTCCATTGTGTCTGAATTAGGTTGTACTCCTACCAACAGTGGTCATGAACATTGGTGTTAAATGACATTATTGAACAAGTGGACTTAAAAGACATCCACAGACTATTCCACACAAAGCGTAACGAATATATTTTCATAAGCATTGCATTAATCACTTATAATTCTTCCTTTTAAACTATATATTTAATTCATTAACTTGTTTACATATTGGATATAAAAATATGACACACACCGTGATAGAATTGTTTTCAGCTCTAAAGGAGAATGATATCACATTTTCTGAAGAAGGAGGAAACTGGAGATTAATATACCAACTGAAATAATTCAAAATCAGAAAGAAAAATGTCACGTTTTTCTAGTATAAAGAATCTATGTTTAAGCATATGTAAATATAATACATTTGAATATATCCACATAAAATTACATAAAAGTGGAAAGGGGGAAGTTAAGGAAAGGAGACATGGGAACTTTTCCTTTGTGGGACACAGGAGAATAGTGGAATATATGTGACATTAAAGTGGAAGGAAAGATTACTGAGTGTAGGAGGGGAAAGTGCAGAAGGCGTGAGAACAGGGGGCAGTTGGGAGACAAATGGGAAGAAACACTGGGCATCTGTGAATAAAATGTCACAGAGAGCTATCACTTCCACTGCTGCCCTAAAGAAAAGATTAAAAATCTTAAGACAGATAAAAAATTTCTTTCCTTAGTCCAGGATCATTTGATCAGGAGACAAATTGATTCATCTGAGCTCTCTGTTTCAAGATTATCGAACATGTGCTCTGTATATGAAAATATGTATCTGTAGAGACACAACACTAATGGAACTTTACTGGCAAAAGATAAATTTTACTATTTTTATCTTGTCTTTCCACAGGGTGAGGACAGTTGATGAGATGAATATCATGTCATAATTTATTTCATAATGTCACCATAAAATATTTAAATTTATTGGACTACAAAGAACATTAAGAAATTTCTGAAAATGATTTCAAACACTTCTATTTATAAATAATGTTGAAAAATTTTCTATCATCAATGTAAAATTTTAAAGAAAATATTAAAATTCTGCAATAGCAAAAGGAATTAATGACATCTTGGAGTCACCATTCCTTTTCTGCACAATAATTAAATGTGGATGCTGTTACTCAGTCTCAGTTCCACAGTGACATGTTAAGGTCAACGGATATTTAATACCACATTTCTTCATTGTGTGAATGAACATTCACTGGTTTAAAACTATTAACTGCCCTTGAAGATAAGGGCATTCTTATTGTGGTACAAAGTTTCTTCACTTACATGAATGGTATAAATCAATTACTTTTTTCTTCTAAAAAAAATCTTTTGACACCAAATTCTCTTCATGGTTTTCTTCATCTCTGTATTTCTCAGAGTATAGATTAGGGGGTTGAACATGGGAGCAATGATGGTGTAAAATAGAGCAAAGACTTTGTCCTCAGGAAAAGTGGTAGGAGGTCTAAGGTAGGCAAAGAATGAAGGCCCAAAGAATAAGATCACCACAGTGATATGAGAGCCACAGGTAGAAAGAGCCTTGCGTCTGCCCTCTGCTGAGTGATTCCTTAATGTGAACAATATAATAACATAAGACCCAAAGAGTAGAATAAAGGTTACCAAGGCAATCACTCCCGAATTGGCAACCACCAGGATGCCATTGATGTAGGTGTCAGTGCAAGCAACATTCAACAAAGGAAAAATGTCACAGTAATAGTGATCAATTTCATTGGGGCCACAGAAGGGCAAACAGGTAATCAAAGAAAATTGAGAAAAGGAATGTGCAGCCCCACCAGCCCAAGAAGCCAAGATCAAGACATTGCACTTGGTTCTGTTCATGATAACCATGTAGTGGAGAGGCTTGCAGATGGCAACATAGCGATCAAAAGCCATGGCTGCAAGGATTAAGACTTCAATGATGCCAAACAAGTGCATACCAAAGACCTGAAGCATGCAGCTAGCATATGAGATTGTTTTCCTTCCTACTAGCAGATCCCCAATCAGTTTTGGTGTCACACAGGAGGTATAGCAGATGTCCATGGAAGATAAGTGACTGAGGAAATAGTACATTGGTTGGTTCAAAAGGGAACTACTTATCACTGAGATAAGAATCAGCAAGTTTCCTAACAAGATGGCAAGGTAGCAGAATAAGAAAAACACAAAGCAAAATACTTGTATGGTCCGATTTGAAGAAAGACCCATAAGAATGAATTCTGATATATTCCTCTCACATCCCATTTTTTTGTGCACAAGGAATTGAATATCTGTGAAAAAATTGGTAAAAATTACAACTGTATCCTAGTTAATAGCAACAATATTTAACAGTCTATTAATTTTAAAAAATGTACATAAATAGCTGAGCAAAGTAGCACACACCTTTAATCCCAGCACTCAGAAGGCAGAGGCAGCTAGACATCTGTGAGATTGAGACCAGTCTGTTATACCCATTGTATTACAGGCTTGCTAGGGCTATAGTGAGACCCTGTCTCAAACAATAAAGTAAAGAATGATTATTATTTTCCAAATGAAGCTAAGTTATACTGTTGTTATATATAACATTATGAAACAGGAGAAATACATAACACAGAAACTTTCAATTATAATTTGAATTGGTTTTATTCATAACAATAATTAAATTTTAGGATTGCTCTTTAACTCCAGCATAAAATAGAATAAACATCTGAATATTCCATGAATATAAGTCTCAGAAATGTATTCACACATTTTGTAATGTTTTTTGTTTTTGTTTTTGTTTATTGGTCTTTTCTTTTTTTTTTTTAATTTTATTTATTTCGGTATGTGTATCAATGTACTGTCTGCATGCAGGTTTGCGCACCCGTGTCGTGCAATGCCGCGGAGGTCAGAAGAGGGTCTTGGATTCCCCTGGAACTGGAGTTCTCCTGGAATTGGAGTTTCAGACGGCTCTCGGCCGCCATGTGGGTGCTGGGGATCGAACCCGGGTCCTCTGTAAGAGCAGTCGGCGCTCTTAACTGCTAGGCCATCTCTCCAGCCCCTGTTTATTGGTCTTTTCAAGACAGGTTCTGTCCATAGCCCCAGCTGTCCTGGAGCTCACTTTGTAGACCAGGCTGGCCTTGAACTCACAAAGATCCGCCTGCCTCTGCCTCCCAAGTGCTAGGATTAAAGGCGTGCACCACCACACCCAGCAGGGATTTTGTAATGGTTAAGTATTGGGCTGTATAGTAAAGAAAGACGACATCATGAGCTTTGCAGGAAATGGCTGCAGCTAGAGGACATCATGCTGAGTGAAGTAACACAGTCCCAGAAAAACAAACGACGAATGGTATCCCTCATCTGTGGATGCTAGTGCCAATTACCTAGTTGTAAGTATTTCTTGTGCTTGGCCCCTTGTACTTTTGTCCAAAGCAGTTGGGAGTGATGCATATTGGAAACAACAACAACAGAAAGGACTGCATCAAAGAACTGACTGAAACAGTGAACTTCTGCTCAAAACAGTCAACTTCCACATGGAGAATATTGAGAAAGACTGAGAAAGAGATGAAAAGTGGTGGGGGATGGGGGGAATGGGTCTAGATTTGATAACAAATGATACAATACAAAAATATTTTAAAAAAGAAAACATTCAGGCTGGAGAGATAGCCTAGCGGTTAAGAGCACCGACTGCTCTTGCAGAGGACCCGGGTTCGATCCCCAGCACCCACATGGCGGCTGAAAACTGTCTGTAACTCCAATTCCAGGAGAACTCCAGTTCCAGGGGAATCCGAGACCCTCTTCTGACCTCCGCGGCATTGCACGACACGGGTACACAAACCTACATGCAGACAGTACATTCATACACATGCAAAAATAAATTAAAAAATGTAAAAAAAAAAAAAAAGAAAAAAGAAAAAAGAAAAAAATTCAATTAAAAAAGTATTGGGCTGTATTATTGGTGGGCAATATTCTGTGTGACATGTCACAGGGACTTGGAAAGGTGTCTTCTCTCTTTACAGTTAAGGAAAGATACTATACTCACCACTTAACAATACAACTAAACTTATGTATACATAGTACATATTTTAATTATTGATTCTTAAAATTAGAATAATTTTTACTTCCTGCTTAAAATGCAGTATAAAATTAAGTCATTAGGTAAACTCTAGAATCAATTTTGCTATTACAAATGTGTGATGAAAAACGCAGATCATTTAATTTGTCAAAATGTGTTAACTGAGAATAATGAATATCATACTTCAAGAAATATATATAATATGATTTTAAATTTTTAATGGCAAAATATAAAATATTATTTATTCTGTTTGCATGACTTATTATATTATGGGTTCTGAGTTGCCTGGGGAGTTACATACACAAAAGGAGTGAAAGCACAGATTGTACACAGAATGCCCTTCTCAGATCTGTGCTCTTTCTATTGGAATTTTTTTTTTTAATTTTTTAATTTTTTAAATTTATTTCCGTATGGTGTATGAATGTAGTGTCTGCATGCAGGTTTGTGCACCCGTGTCGTGCAATGCCGCAGAGGTCAGAAGAGGGCGTCAGATTCCCCTGGAACTGGAGTTCTCCTGGAATTGGAGTTTCAGACGGTTCTCGGCCGCCATGTGGGTGCTGGGGATCGAACCCGGGTCCTCTGTAAGAGTGGTCGGCCCTCTTAACCCTTAGGCCATCTCTCCAGCCTGTTTATTGAAATTTAAATGATAGCCAGAAGGATTTTCCACTATCCATATAATAGAGGATGTTCCCATAAATGCAATTTCGAAACAACAGCGCACTTTTTAAACACAAAAATAGGCTTAGAGTACCAAAGCTTCTATTTTCCAAGTGGTAATATGTAAGGGTTGCAGGGTTCTAATTATATATAACCTTAAAAATCGTTATGGAGATAGAATGATGGAATGGATCTGGGAGAAGTCTGAATATGAACAAAATACTTTGTATGGAATTCTCAAAGAATAAATAATTTTTAACCTGTAAACTTTAGCAACTATCTTTTTCTACGTTGCAAAGGAAGTTTTGAACTTGATCACAATCTGAAAGATTTTTATGTCACTTTGAGCATAAAAACAACAGACTTTATGCAACAAAAGCATGTAAAAATAGTAAGACCCCTGTACTTCTTAGTAACTTTCATATATTGCTAAATATATGATAAAATCATAGTTACATATTATGCCTCTTTGAAAATAATATATTTAATTCTCACATATAAACACACAGAATTGAAGTAATCTTAAAACAAATCTGAAATACTAAATCCAGCATATAGAAAGGCAAGATATATATCTACCTAACCCACTCATTATCTTTCCTTCCTGAAGAAAAATCCAAGAAAAAAGTAGTTGATTTCCCAAATCAGAATGACATGAGCATGTATATTTTAAAAATAGAGCTCTTAAATCTTATTTTGGTGTGTCACTTAATTACGAAAATATGTATTAAGTGTATAACTGCAGGTGAAATTATTCTCATTGCATCAATAAAAGGTTTAGACTCTGCTGTCAGAACCCATGTCTAGTAGTTGTAAGAAGAATGTGTGGTGTATCAGTTCTCAGCTCTGAAGTTGTTACAGTACACTGTGCTTCATAAAGTGGGCACCGGCACACCTTTAATAAATATTCTAACTCAAGTACATAGATCTGTCCTGGAGGATATGATAACATTTTGAGATGACCAATTTCATATTTGTTTGACACATCAAAAATGAAGATTACATAGATAACATACGAATCTCTGTGCAGAAAATTTCAATTAAAAATAAGTGATATTCAAATAAGATAAATATCTGATTCCACCAATGAATTTTGCACATCAGCAAATATCTGTTGAAATACATATTTCTGTTCACCTAGATACATATCTATATGAAGAAATAATGAAAATTGAAGGGTGGGCCAGGTGTGGTGGTGCATGCCTTTAATCTTAGCCCTTGGGAGGCAGAGGCAGGTGAATCTCTGTGAGTTCAATGCCAGCTTGGTCTACATAGAGAGCTCCAGGCCAGCTGGGACTAAAGGAAGAACCTGTCTCAAAAAAAAAAAAAAAAAAAAAAATTGAAGGGTGGCTCTATTTTGTTCATTTTTTGGTATTTAGATTTAAGTAAATACTTTCAGCAAAAGGCACTGTTTCTTTGATGACAAGGAGATGCGCAAATCAGACAATGTAATCTTAAGCAATATGCTTATCTTATTCCTTTAATTTATTTTATACAGTTCATTTTATGTTATCTATCATTTAGTTTTGAAAGCATAAGATTATGAGGGATTTTTCCATCCACCAAAGCTGTTATTGGTGGCACATAATACTGAACTTTATTAACTTTGAATTTCATCATCAATTAGGCTACCAAAAATGTAACACTGATTAAAATATTGGGTATACATGAAATTGACATATACATATGCCAGAGAAAGTAAGATACATAACCATATATTATCCAAATTTTTGTCTTTATTTCTTTGATAAGTAATTTGCTTGTTGTTTTTCCTTGTTGATGTTGTTGTTGTTGTTGTTGATGTTGTTGTTTGAGGTTGGGTCTCCCGGTAGCCTCAGGCTATGTGGAACTCACTATGTAAAACTAGGCTGTCAGTCTCACAGAGATCCACCTTCCTGATTCCTAAATGCTGCAACTAAATGTTTGCACCACCACACCTGGCTGATGGTTAGTTAATGAACTTTTCTAAAACCTGGGCATAAAATATGCTTCAAATATATTGAAATATTTTTTTAAAAGCAATGGCTTGTATGTTAAAAGGTGAATCTAAACAGGCTTCAAAGTAGACAGTTTGGGTAACAATATGAAATCAAATTGTTTTATCATATGGCTGTGGAATTTAAGGAGTACTTTTAATTAGTTATTTTTATTTAATCAAAACTAAGGAAAAACCAGGTGTGGTGGCAAATGCCTTAATTCCAGTACTCAGAAGACAATGACAGGTGAATCTCTATAAAATAGAGGCCCACCTGGAATGATCTACATTGCTTGTTCTGGCCCAGCTGGGCTACATAATGAGTCCTTGTCCAGAAAGTATACATGCAACAATGACAAAATAATGATATTTTATACTTTTAATGAAAAAAAAGCTGCTCAGAGTTCAAAAGGCATCAGCACAGTAAAGATGTTTCTCTTACGTATTAACTAGTTGTATATATTAAAATCTCTGTTTCTGTTAGTGACATCAGTATGTACATTTATTGCCAAATCACTTTAACTGTTTCCTATGTATCAAGACAATCTTAGGAAAATGGTTTTGTGAAAACAACTTCCATTGTTAGCTTTTGGAAGATAATTGCAAACTTAAACGTTTTGCGAGGTTGAATCAAGGAGAACTTCAGTTCTCGTTGAAGAATATACTGACTCAAATGTAGAAAAACATATTTACATTTGCTCACATTTTGATGACAGAATCTGAATGAGTAATTTTAAAAATGAAAAAAAGGTGATCTTAAAATATTTCATAACAGAGATTACCTGGAGATAGATGGCAGATGCTCTTCAGTTTAGTCTTCTGAGCCTCCCTGTGATACAACCCAAACCTCAGATGCCAAGTTTGCTGACCTTGCTGTGGCATTTACACCTGAAATAAAAGGGAAGACTATAATTCAGGTCAAACTATTTCCATTTGTCAAAAAATTGAGGCTTGCTTTCTTCTTTAACCATAGGAAAGTCCCATGACCTTGTAAGGAGAATGAAAATGTAAGAACCTCTAAATTCAAATTGCAGATTTTATTCAAACTATAAGAAAATGAAATGATATTTTCAATGTTGATATTTCTTTATATCAACTCTTACTTAAAGATTAACCAAAAACCTTTGAAATTATGGATATATATATATATATACATATATATATATATATATATATATATATTCTCTGAGTGTTAGGTTTCTTACACCTAATTTTAAAAACACATATTAAAGGAGGCAAATAGAAACCAACGATTTTCCAACATCCTCATTTAATTTTGATAACAAAGGAGAACCTGTTCCCCAAAGAGATTTTCTTAAATGGTGTTCACAACATAACATTATACGGTTGTCCAAGTTTGTAGTCCTCAATCCTCTTGTGACACTGCAATTCTCTTGTCCCTTTTTTAGTAGCCACTCTCTGAGCACTGCATCTCCTGAGGCTACTACTATTATTCCGATTGAGACAGGATCAAAACATACCTATTTTCTGGCTAATTTCTTTGTCTGAATATCAGGAAGAAAACTGAAATAGCCACACTAGAACACTGGGTTTCCTTTGGAGGATCTATCTATATCTGGAGAGGAGGGATAAATGAGAGAGAGAGAGAGAGAGAGAGAGAGAGAGAGAGAGAGAGAGAGAGAGAGAGAATGTAAAAATCTTGACAAGTTTAATCATCAAAAGAAAAGTAAGAAACAGTTTATAAATTTATGATTCATCACTTGACTATTTTTTTATTTTTATTTATTTTTTATGTGTATGAATGTACTGTCTCCATGTAGGTCTGTGCACCCGTGTCATGCAATGCCGTGGAGGTCAGAAGAGGGTGTCAGATTCCCCTGGAACTGGAGTTCTCCTGGAATGGGAGTTACAGATGGTTCTCAGCCATCATGTGGGTGCTGGAGATCAAACCTGGGTCCTCTGTAAGAGCAGTAGGTGCTCTTAACTACTAGGCCATCTCTCCAGCCCCCCCCCACTTGACTATTTTTGAGAAGTCACCATACAACAGAAATAAAATACTTCATTTTCCCTTCAGTGAATGGTTTGTAGTGTGAATGGGAAAGAAACAGAGATGAGTATATAAACACAAAAATTAAAATGGTTTTGGGGCTGAAGATGTAGCTCACTGGATAAGTACAGTGGCTTATCTTACAGAGGACCTGGATTTGTTTCCCAGGCCCAGTATGGCAGCCAGCAACCAACAGTAACTCTGGGTCCAGAGGATCTGATGCCCTCTTTTGACCTCTGTGAGATTCCACAATATGGATGCAATTACATAAATGCAGATAATACACTCATATATAAAAAATAAAATTAATAAAAAAACATGTTTACTACTTCCATTGGTAATTGAGACTATGTAAATTTGTCTTTGAAAAGTGTTAGATAATGTAAGCAAGCAAGTCAAGAACTCATAATATACATGAATATATATATATATATATATATGTATATATATATATAATTTCCCACTCCTTGGCTTATCGCAGTATCCCAGCAGCCTCAGCTGTATGACAGCATTCACATTATAGGAAACCCAGTGGGTATAATCAATGTATGAAAGCATTTCTTTGAGTAAGTTTCAAAGTCATGGCAAAGCTTACACTGAATTTAGACATGTAAGACATCGATGTGGGAATATCTTCACTGGTCACCAACTTTACTCACCACTACTAACAGTTTTAAAGTGGAGCAACCATGTGCATAAACCAAGGGAAATCTAAAAAAAAAAAATCTCATTTTCTCCCAAGACCCAAAAGATTGTCCTTGGGGATAGATAAGATACAGTTCAGTAGAGTAGAGCAGCTTTCAAAAATCTACCTCCTTCTTATATCAAGCAGTGATTCAGAGTAGAGAGAAGTCCTATGGTGGCAAGAATATCTTCACAACCTTACAAAGATGTGAATGAATTAAGGCTGGTGTGAAAAATCTGTGAATTAAGTTATGCTTGAACGTAAGTGTTGGTAACATGGTTACCATTGCTTCTAATATCAGAAACTAACTCAAAATTCTAAGATACACTGTAAATTAAAGCAGATTAAGAGATTTTTCCTTCATTTTTATACCTCAATGTATTATTTTTATTGAATTTTTGTGCATTTCATGAACAACATCTTAATCATCTTTAGGTTGCCTCCCCATTCGGCACCCCCAGTGGTCCCCTACACTGGGTATTTGTCATATACGTTAAGGCATATTGAGTTAGCTCGTGAACCCAGTTGCCCCTCGGTATAAGAACTATTGGCATCTGCTTACTGCTGGGAGAGAAAGAGTTGAGCCTTTTCTTTATTGCACAAGTTTAAAATACTGACAAAAAAACACAGCCATAAAATCCTATGTGAGTAATCAATATAAGAAAGCAGTCATTTATCACAGTGCTCTTCAATAACACAAAATGACACTTCTCTAGGGAGATTCACAATATAACAACATAGTCGCTTTCACATAAACAGAAATATAACTATAATGTTGTTTGGCTTGCCTTTCATCTGGGGATTTGGTGTTACATCCACAAATGGGGGAAACCATTCACCGTTTGTTTTTCTGGGACTGTGTTACTTTACTTAGCATAATGGCTTTGAGTTCCATCCATTTACCTGCAAAGTTCATGATGTCATCTTTCTTTACCACTGAATAGTACTCCTTTGTGTAGATGTACCACATTTTTGTCACCCACTCTTAAGGTGAGGGACATTTAGGATGGTTCCATCTCTTCACTATTGTGAGAAAGCTGCAACAGATGTACATGTGTCTCTGCTGAAGGATGAGTCTTGTGGGTATATACCCAGGAGTGGTATGACTGGGTCAGGTGGTAGGTTCATTTTGAGACTTTTAAGGGTTTTCCATAATGGTTGTACAAGTTTACATTCCTACCAGCAGTGGATGAGTGTTCCCCTTTCCCCACAACCTCTCCAGCATTTGGTGTCTTTTGTTTTCTTGATCTTAGCCAGTTCTATAGGAGTGAGATGATATCTGGGAGTGGTTTTAATTTGCATTGCCTTAATTATCAATTTTTTAAGATGTTACTCAGCCGTCTTTAATTCCTCATTGGTGAAGTCTCTGCTCAGCTCTTTACTCCATCATTTGAGTAGGTAATTTGTTTTCTTTTTTTTTTTTTTTTTGAGTAGTCCATATATTCTGGATGTTAAGGCTCGGTAAGATATGTCACTGGTGAAGATTTCCTCCCACTCTTTGGGTTTTCCTTTTACTTCCTTGATTGTTTCTTTCACTGTATAGAAGCTTTTGAGTTTGATGACCCATTTGTTGACTGTTAACCTTATTTCCTGCACAGCTGCTGTCTGATTTAGAAAGTCTTTTTCTGCTCCTATGTCTTGCAGGTTGTTGCCAACTTTTTCTTCTATCACTTTCAGGGTTTCAGGTTTCATGTTGAGCTTTCAATCCACTTAGAGTTGAATTTTGTACGGTGAGGGGTAGGATTTAATTTTGTTTTCTTCTACACAATGGTGATACAGTTTTGCAGCACAAATTTTCTGAAGATGCTTCCTTCCTCCATTGAGGTTTTTTTGCCCCTTTGTCAAATATCATGTGTGCTGTGAAATTGTATGGCTCAGTTTGGATCTTCAGTTTTGTTCCATTGGTCAACAGGTCCTTTTTGTGCCAGTACCAGAGCTGTTTTATGACTATGGCCCTGTAATATATTTGAACTGGTAGTATGATCCCCCCCTATTGCTTTTTTCACTCAGGGCTGCTTTAACTATTTGGAGTCTTTTGTCTTTCATATGAATTTAAGGATTTTTTTTCCAAGTCTAAAAGAAACTCATGGGGATTTTGATTGCATTTGCATTGAATCTGTATATCAATTTGGGCAAAATGGACATTTTTACTATAGTAATTTTTTTCAATCCATGAGCATGTGTGGTCTTTCCATCTTTTGATGTCATTTTCAGTCTCCTTCTAGACAATCATACGGGACATAGTTCAAAAACATATCACTCTCCATTAAATTTGAAAACCTAGAGAGAAAGGATGAATATTTGAAATCCTGGGAACCACCAAAGCTTAACCAAGAAGAGACTGACAGTTTAAATAGATCCATAATATTTGAGGAAATTGAAGATGTAATAAAAAACCTCTCAACTGCCAGGCATGGTGGCACATGCCTTTAATCCTAGCACTTGGGAGGCAGAGACAGGTGGATCTTTGTAAGTTCAAGGCCAGCCTGGTCTACAGAGTGAGTTCCAGGACAGCTGGGGCTCCAGGGAGACCTTGTCTTGAAAGACAAAAAAAAAAAAAAAAAAAAAAAAAAAAAAAAAAAACCTCTCAACTAAAAAAAGCCCAGGTCCAGATGGTTTCACAGAAGAATTCTATAAAACATGTAAAAAGGTCCTGCAACCATTACTACTCAAACTGTTCAGAAGGATACAAACAGATGGAATTTCCCCAAATTTCATCTATGAAGCCAGCATCACGTTAATACCAAAACCAGGCAAAGATACAAGCAAAAGAGAAAGCTATAGACGTTCATGAACATATAGATGCAAAACTTCTCAATTAAATATTTGCAAATCACATACAGACCCACATCAAAGAGATCATCCTTCATGATCAAGATGGATTCATACCAGAGGTGAAGGGATGGTTCAACATACGTAAATTAATAAATATCATAAAACACATAAATGGACTGAAAGGCAAAAACCACGTGATCATCTCAGTTGATGCAGAAAAAGCCTTTGACAAGATCCAGCATCCCTTCATGTTTAAAGGTATAGAGAGAATCAGACTGAAAGGAAGATTCCTCAGCATGACCAAAGTCATATATATCAAACCCACTGCCAGCATCATCCTAAATGGAGAAAAATTGGAACCATTTCCCTTAAAGGTGGGAACCCAGCAAGGCTGCGCCTTATTAACACTGCTCTTCAAAATATGAAATGTTTGCTAGGACAATAAGACAAGAGAAGGAAATTAAAGGAGTACTAATCAGAAAAGAGGAAGTTAAGCTATCCCTTTTTTGCAGATGATATGATTGTTTACCTAAGGGATGCTAAAACCACCACCATTCTAGAAATGACTAAGAGTTTTAGTAAAGTGGCAGGATACAACATTAATGGGGAAAAATCAGTACACCAAAAATAAACAACTGGGGAAGGAATATGAGAAGAACTTCCCACTCATAGTAGCCTCAAAAATAATAAAATACCTGGGAATAAACCTAAGCAAAAATACCAAAGATCTCTACAACAAAGATTTTACATCCCTGAAGAAGGAAATTGAGAATGGCATCTTGTTGTTATACAGGGCCCACCTTTGGTTCTCACCCATATGGTTGAACACAAGCATCTGAAACAACAGTTATAGGGTATCCAGCAGCCTCTGCTGGCCTCTGTGGGCACATCTGTAGTACACACACACACACACACACACACACACACACACACACACATACCAGCATATATATATATATATATATATATATATATATATATGTAAAACACTCATACACATAGTAAAAAGTCATAAAAAATGCATTTAAAAAGCTAGACCTGAGTAAGGTATGCTACCACACACCTGTAATCTCCATTAGGAAGTTTGCAATGACAGGTATTCCTGACTCACAGAATGAGTTAAAGGCCAGCTTGACCAATGTTTCCAGGCCTTATCTCAAAATTAAAGGAAAAATATTTTAAGAACTGTTCTTATCTCCTACATGTAAGCACTCACTGGATTATCATGTTATTAGTGTGAAAAACAATATTGTTACAAACGTTTCAGCATGAAACGTTTTGTAACAATATTGTTACAAACGTGACAAATTCACGTGAACAAAAATATTGTTCAAACGTGAAAATATCTCACACACAGGAATTGTACACAGTTAAGTGATATAGCTGATGGCATGAGCAAAATATTTTTTTTAATTTTTTGTTAAGTAGAGTACACATAGCACCAAAGTAACATATGTTAAACTTGTGATACCAAAAAAGCATTAAAATACAGTGATGCTTTAACATGGAAATTCTATTTTTTTTCCTCTATATATATATATCACCTAAGTTGGATGATTTTCTTTCTTTCTTTCTTTCTTTCTTTCTTTCTTTCTTTCTTCTTTTTTCTTTTTTTAAAATTTTTATTGAATGCTTTGGGTCATGCAACTGGAAAAGAATCTTCAAATACTATAAATACCCTGTGCTTTTGAAAGAGTATCATTTTTTAATTTTTATTGCTTCTTTGAGAATTTCATACTATGCATTTCGATCCTATTCATGCAGTCACCAACATAAGAACCCTTGACTTCATGCACTCTACAATTTTTTTTTTTTTTTACTTTTTAAAAGGCTTACAGATTCTCAACCTCTATGGATTTTCTAGCTTAAAAACTAGGTGTAATAGGCTGGTGCAGCTTAGCCTTTCTGGGTGCTTAACAGCCATACTTAATGCCCATACCAATTTGGCCAAGGGACCTAAGGGATAACTTTGTTCCTTGCCCTCAGAGGTCAACCAAGTCTTAGGGGATTATGCATGGGGGCACTTGTTGAAATGTCTTACAGATGTGGGTCACCAGTCTTCCTGTTCAGGGAGGTCTTGGAGAGCCACTGATGGGGCTTCAGACAGTGTCCAGTCTAAAGAGAGGAAAATCTGCTCATGCTTCAGAAAAGGAAGCCTCGTCTAGCAAGACCTGCTTTTGTCCTCCAGTGGATGGAACTGGTGCATGAAATGCTGAAAGGAGCAAGGGGCTCCTATCTTTCTCCCCCCCCAAAAAAAAAACTGAGAGACCCCTGAGGTCCAGATCCTCTACTGACCTTGAGCAAACAAAAGCCTTGGTTAATCTGGGATTACTTTGTGGCCTTAAGCGTTCAAAAGGAAATTACAACCAGATACAAATAAGCAGTAAGACCAGAGAAACTGTACTGCAGACATAGAACTTGAGATCTTAGTATAAAAAAGACAAAAATAATAAAGAGAGAGTACTGTTGTGTGGCCTATCTCCAATTCTTACTGGCAAGTGCATCTACTCTGTGGCTGCCACCGCTTTTGGCACTCCTGAGAGACATGAGACACAGCTTTTTAACCTCCTAATATGGACTGAGGACTCGTGTCTCTCCAAGAATCCTCCGAACCTTCAATGCCAGATGGGGACTGCTGAAATACCCAGCTTGTGGACTAAACAGCTAAGGGGATGTCAGCCTCGTCAGAATATAGACTGCCATTGTTGGACTACATGGGCTGTATCATAGAGGCCAGTGCAGGGGGATCAAGACAGGGATTCATACTTACTGGACTGCATTTTGGAGGACCATGGGAGGGAAAGACCCCAATGTGGAGCAAAGGTACAGGATTGATAGTTGGGGATGCCAAGGAGGAACCTTCGAGCACTTCCTTAAGTAAAACATGACATCTTTTAAGGAAGAAACAAAAATCCTCCAATTCAAGTGATATGCGTACGTATGTATGTATATATGTATGTGTGTATGTATATATGTATGTGTGTATGTATATATATATATATATATATATATATATATATATAATGTAGCAATACAAGTTGGAGAGAACAACAACAAAAGAACTGAAAAAAAAAACTCTGGAGAGACTCGGAGAGAGATGCAGGACATGTATGGTGGAGTGCAGGGACTTGGGTGGGATGGGGAGGCATGGAAGAGAAAGTGACTGTAGATTTGATCGAGAAATGATGTGTGACCTATGGAAAAAGTTTAATAATGATAATAATAAAAAATGGAAAAAATCTCTTAAGGATTCAAAGTAGCCATCCTTTCATGAGAAAGGGTATATGATATTTGTATTTCTGGATCTAGGTTAGCTCACTTGGAATATTTGTTTTAGCTACATCAATTTGATTGAAAACTTAATAATTTCATTTATCTTAAGAGGTTAACTTAATAGTCAATTGATTAAAAGTACAACATTTTATGAAGTGTTTCTTTGTTGATGAACATTGAATCTGTTTTGATTTCCTGGCTGTTGTGAATAGAGCAGAATTCACATGGATGAATAGACACCTCTGTAGTAGGACACAGAGTCCTCCTTTGGGTTAATGACCAAGACTTGTATGGCTGGATCATATGAAAGAACTGTTTTACCTTTTAAGAAATCTGCACATTAATGTGCAGAGTAGCTACATAAGTCTGTATTCCAACCAACAATGAATGTCATTCTCTCCACACTTCCAGGCCATTATTATTGTCATTATTATTATCTTTTATGCAACTTTGCCTTTCTGACTAAGATAAGATGAAACCCCAAAATAATTTTAATTTTCATTTATGTGACAGCTAAAGATATCCAGGTTTAAATTTGATTTTTTTTGGTGTGTTTGATGTTTGGGTTTTTTTTTTAATTCTTTGTATATTCTAGATATTAGTCACCTGTCAGAAGTATAAGTAGCAAAGGTGCTTTTGCCATTGTGTGCTTGCAGAGAAAGTGCTTAATCTGCTGAATCACCCTGCCAGTACCTGGAATGTTTCCTACTTTTGCTGAAGTTATCTGGATGCAGCTTTTTGCAACTTCCAAAACATATGGAAACCACTAAAATCCTTTGTATTTTTCCTGTCCCCTTTATTCATTCTTAGTGTGCTCTCTTCACTGTCATTAATACCGCGATTCTTGGCTTGAGAAAATTCCCAATGCCTGAGTCCCAGTCCTGTATATTTTTGTTCATTGGGTAACAGGTTCTGTCTGTAATAAGTCCAGGTTCTCCATTCCTGTAACCCCTTTGTGAAGTCTTCTCTTCACTGTACAATCAACATCAACTTTCTGTAATGATTAAGCTCAATCATGCCCAGGAAAAATGTCAACCTCAAAAATCACTGGATATGTCTGTAGAGTTTTGAGATTGACTTAACTGATGTGGAGAAACCTACCCTAAGTGTAGGCTCCATCATTCCCTGGACTTGCTTCCAGATAGATTATAGAATGCAAACAGAGCACAGACAGTTATCATCACTCTCCACTTCCTGAGCCTACAGCAGATACAGTATGAGAAGCTCTCTCATCCTGTCCTCCTGCTTCTAAGCTTTGTTTACTATGATGGATTGCACCTTCAAACTCTGAGGTAAAATAAAATTTTTCTTCCCTGAATTGCTTTTCACAGGTGTTTTATCAAAGCACCAATAAAAGAGATCACTTTCTCCACAGAGTCACCCTTGATTAGTTGGTTAGGAGAACGTAGATTAGGGTATAGTGCTGACTCTTTTGTCAATGGGCTGAAAGAATAAATGTTTCTTTTTTGCACTACATATTCATCCCACTTTTGTCAAGGGCCTCTCATCTCTGAAGTTATCACTCTATGCTCCACACTGCTGTCATTACTTTCTTTAGATAGTTGGTCATTGCTATGTCAAAGCGGGGAATTGCAGAACACAAGCACTGGTGATTAAACAGTCTATCCCTGAAGTGACACATCATAATTGTGTAAGATAGTCAGTCAGAACTCTGTGTGTAAGTACTGGCCTCTAGAGACACAGTGCTCAGAGACTGGCTACTACAAAAGAGAAAAAGGAATTGCATCCCCAAAATTCTCAAGAGGATTGAAGTTTGCCAACTTGGACAACTGCATAGTGTTATATTGTGAATATCATTTAAGAACTGGAAATGAGGGAAAAGCTTCTCCTTGCTTTGGCTCTTTTAGACTATTTTTGAACTATGTATAAAGAAACTAACACTGAGGGGATATAGATGGATGATATTTTAGCCGTTATTTCCCAATATTTAAGTTAATCTTTAAGCCAGAGCTAATATAAATAAGTATCAGTATTTAAAATGGAACTTCATTTTCTTACATATTGAATAATAATATAGCATGATCCCAGGGTTTTTAAAATTATCATTCCCTTTACAAAATCATAGAATTTTCCTTTTATCAAGGAAAAAAAGCATCCCTGATATCATTTGACAAACTGAATTTATTAGGTCTGGTTTATAGTCTTCTCTTTAATTTCAGATATAAATGCCAGAGCATGGACAGAGAGCTGAGTAATTCAGATGAGGAAGGTGTCACAAAGGATAACAGAAAACTAACTTGAAGGGCAGGTAAACCTTATTATAATTTTACTTTAATAATAGTATATCTAGTTAAATTTTATTTTGTTAGCCATCAGAATATTCATTCAAATGTTGTAATCAAAATGTGATCAAGATTAATATATATATGTATCTTTATAATCTATCTATCTATCTATCTATCTATCTATCTATCTATCTATCTATCATCTATCTATCTGTTCTTTCTTTTTCTTGAGGGGGTTATTTAAACAGAGTTTCACTGTGTAGCCTTCGCTGGTCTGGATCTTGTGATGTTGACCAGGCTGGCCTGGACCTCACATAAATCCACTTGCTTCTGCTTCCTGAGCATTGTGACTAAAATCATGCATCACACCATCTGGCCTTAAATAATGTGTTTCCACTGTTTAATTCAATATATATTTGAAACATAATTTAAGTCTTGGAGAATATATTAAAAATGCCAAAATATTCAAGGTTTTAGTTATTTCCAAAAGTGCAAATGTGAAAAAAAATCCTACTTTTCAAACCACGATTTTTTTTTTTTTTTTTTGTCTTTTTGAGACAGGGTCTACCTGCAGGTCCAGCTGTCCTGAAACTCACTCTGTTGACCAGGCTGGCCTTGAACTCACAAAGATCCGCCTGACTCTGCCTCCCAAGTGCTAGGATTAAAGGCGTGCACCACCACACCCGGCCTCAAACCACGATCTTTAATAGTTGTCTAGATCCACAGGAATCAGGAAAATTTTGTAGAATATGTTCATGATGATGCTACGAATAGAAATATATATATTTAGTGTAAATATAGACAGTAGAATATAGAAGAAAGACTTTTATATTGCTCAATCCTTATTTTCATAAATATTGGTTAACAAAACTATAAAATGTTATGATTGACCTTAAAATTTTTCTTACATCTATTTTTATGTGTGTGTGTGTGTGTTGCCTGCATGTGGAGGACAGAGGGGTTTCACCCTGAAAGGGTTGGTTCCCTTCTTTCACATGTGGAAACCAGGTATTGAACTAAAGTCTTCATTTATTTTCCACTTATTGAGTAAAATAAGAAAGATAAGAATAGGTGAAAAGTTCTTGGTTATGTATCTCTTACTGTTATAAATAATAAATTTATTTTGGTAATTTAATTGATGATTCAAATTCAAGCTTGAACATTTTCAGGACCCTATATCACAGCTTTAGTGAATGTAAAAATTAAAATTTATTTTATATATATATTCAAAAATAAATTATGAATTGTAACATAAATTGAACTATATTTAAATACAGATGATGATAAGCTGATCATACTGTTTAAATCTACATCAGATGGGTGATTATTGCCTTATTCTTATCTGAAAATATTGTTTTTCTTTAGTGGTCACATTTATAGAAGAGCTAAATATCAAAGATAGGAAAAAGATTCATGCATGTTCAAGTCACATGATTCCACTGATGGCATATAGCAATGTCCAGGTGAAAAGAACTGGGTTTCTCATAAAAAATGCTGGTATGTAATATTCATTATTCACTGGTAGAAAAATAGTCATTTTCCTTACATTACTGCATATTTTTCATTTTTTGACTTTTATTACTCATTCATATATTTTTAAAGAAAATCTTCTCTTTCGAGTTTAATGACTGGACAGTATCAAAACCAATATCATTAGAACCTCTATCATCATTCCAGCTGCCTATATGTATTCACATTCACATAGCCACTAGAACCTCCAGGACTTCATAGTTCCAATATATATATTGTCCTGGAATTCGCTCTGTAAACCAGGCTGGCCTTGAACTCCCAAAGATCCACCTGCCTCTGCCTCCCAAGTGCTAGGATTAAAGTTGTGCGCCACCACACCCAGCTAGTTATTAACAACTGTGCTGGCGTTTTACAAAATTCAATGTGATGTAACAATATCAATAGCAAGAACAGGGAGATGAAATGTTTATTATTGCGGTGACGGTGACATAGTTCATTGTAAATTCAGAGTCCCACATTTCGTGAAATGAGAATTACAGTAGTTTTACTGTTTTACACACCTGGTAAAACCCTTCTTACTTAAGTAATTGAGTAAAAAAGAATTATGAAACAAATGAATGAAACCCAGTGGGAGTTGGGGACTATGGGAGATGCAGATGGGTGAAGGAGAATCTAAATTTGATAAAGATCTATTATATGAAATGCACAAAATGTCAATAAAGACCTGATGTCTTGATGATACAAAGGGAAACAAAGGAGTTTTAGGGAAACATTTTCAGAAGATGAACAGGTTCAGACTTTTTTTAACGTAGTCAAAAATACTCAGGTAAAGCAGAATGTTTACATAAATTCAATGTACTACATAGTTAATTTTAAAGATCTATCTCTTGAAAATAAAAATTAGATACACACATATCTATCTGCACACAAGTATATATATTTGTATATTATTCAATTTATTGCTGAATAAAATATATAATATTAAAAAAGATCTATCTCTTTAAAGTCTCAAACAGGTATAAATATTACCATTAATGAAGATTTGTAATTAAGGAAATATGAATTTTGATATGCTAAGCATATTTTTTCACTAAAATGTGTCCTATTAATACAATTCCAATGATAGGGACATATGTAACATAAGATTAATATAGATATTCCTTCTGAATACTATTTAATTCACAACAGCACAGAGAACAGAGGAAAGCAGAGCTTGGTATGTTCCCTTCTACTGCCTAAATGTGAGTTACACTTCAATCATAAAGAATAATAATTGCCATTCCACAATTAAGTGACAAGAGATATAACAGCAAAGTGTTTCTTTTTTAATGATTTTATTGATATTTTGTGTATTTCATATGTCATTTTCCAGTTAAATTTAGACATATTCAAAGCGTTTCTTAACCACATTTGTGGTATGTAGTCTTTTGCTTACATTTCAATGATTATCTTTTATTGTAGTCCCACACATATATTGTGTACAAGTCAGATTATCTGTGAATTTCAGTAATGTTTCCCACCACTACTAATGACTGTATAGTTTTCACATATATTTATATATACCTATGTTCACTTTTGTACTAAAATTCGAATACAAATGTTAGTCATATTTTTAAAATATCAATAATTAAAAATAATTTTAATCTATTTCCATATTTTTCATTATCTTATAATGCACCCAAAATAATACATTTCCTGAAATACAATAGATCACTCTCTTTGACTCAGGTCCCTGCCACCATCTTTCATGGAATCATGTTCATAATTCATGTGATTCACAAGTTAATCAAAACTTGGTAATAAATTCCTGGCGAGAAAGTTCAGGTAAATATTCTATAGGTTGGAGGAAGAAATTCTTCTTAGAATAAATCCATGCTTTGAATGAAATATACAACTGAAATTCCAAATGAGATATATTTGCTATATTAAAGTATATCTGCTGATGAAAAATTATATACATGATTTTTATTGGTAAAATAGCATTTGTAATTTATATTTTTAAAATATGTTAATCTTATTATTATCTATATGACAGAATATTATGATAAATTGATAAACACTTATAAGAAAAATGAAAAATAATCTCTAAGAGCCAAAAATTTAAATTGATTTATGGATTGGCACCTGTAAGTACTTACAGTAGTATTTTAGTTTGTTGATAATGAACACAATTGTGATCCAATGGCAATTTTTTTTCCTTGAATGATCTTATTAGGGTTACTCAATTATTTTGGCATAGACTACAATAAATGGAGTGTCAGAGGAATGTATCAGAATTCGTTCTTATAGGCCTTTCTACAAACAAGAACATACAATTATTTTGCTTCGTTTTCTTCTTCTTCTGCTATCTTGCCATCTTGTCTGGGAACCTGCTGATCCTTATCTCAATTAGATACAGTTCTCTGTTTAACCAACCAATGTACTATTTCCTCAGTCACTTATCTTCCATGGACATCTGCTATACCTCCTGTGTGACACCAAAACTGATTGGGGATCTGCTAGTAGGAAGAAAAACCATCTCCTATGCTAGCTGCATGCTACAGGTCTTCGCTATGCACTTCTTCGGAATGATTGAAATCTTAATCCTGACAGCCATGGCTTTTGATCGCTATGTTGCCATCTGCAAGCCTCTCCACTACATGGTTCTCATGAACAGAACCAAGTGCAATGTCCTGATCTTGGCTTCTTGGGCTGGTGGGGCTGCACATTCCTTTTCTCAGTTTTTCATGTTAATCTGCTTGCCCTTCTGTGGCCCCAATGAAATTGATCATTACTACTGTGAAATCTTTCCATTGATGAAAGTTGCCTGCACTGACACCTACATCAGTGGTGTCCTCGTGGTTGCCAATTCAGGAATGGTTGCTTTGGTAATCTTTGTTCTCCTGTTTGGTTCATATGTCATTATATTGTTTACATTAAGACATCACTCAGCAGAGGGGAGACGCAGAGCCCTTTCTACCTGTGGCTCTCATGTCACTGTGGTGATCTTATTCTTTGGACCTTCAATCTTTGCCTACCTTCGACCTCCTACCACTTTCCCTGAGGACAAAATATTTGCTCTATTTTACACCATCATTGCTCCCATGTTCAACCCCCTCATCTACACTCTGAGAAATACAGACATGAAGAATGCCATGAAAAAGGTTTGGTGTCAAAATACATTTTCAGGAGAGAAATATAATTAAGTTGTACTATCTGTAAGATGTTTAATAACAATGTGCAGCAATGAAAATAGACATCAAAGAGATCAAATAGATTTTGGAGTATTGCATGCTATTCACTTTTCAGAAATACAAAATGAGAGAGTCAATAATTATCACTGAAATCTGAATTTTCATGTGTGGCCTAATAGGAAAAATGTGCATTGAAATTATTTGGTACTGATGAGAGGATTGCTATGCTGTGCAGAGTAAGCAGTTGCCATGCTGAAGAATTTTACTTGCTATTTGCTTTGATTTTTTAACCTTTTTTATTGAAGTTTTATGCAATTCATACATTTTTCATTCAATTAGTTCATCATGAATTTTGCCATATATGTCTTGCATCTTTTTTTCCTGTAGGATTTGCTGAAGAAGGCAGAGGCAGGAGGATTTGATTTGATTTTAAACCTGATGATATGAAACTTTTTATGAATAATTTAGAAACAGAATAGATTGAAATTTCATTAAGAAAATATATTTTATTAATGAACTTCATACCCTTATGGAATTTAAAGGTGGCCTTCTGAGATAAAGTTTATGCTATTTATATACATTTATGCTATGAAACAAGTCAAAAAGAAAAATTTCTCTGAATGTGAACACAAAGAATCATGAATGTGTTTGGAGAGCTATGGACTTTTCCACCCTCTCCCCATAAAAATCACAGTCAAGCATAAATTCTTGAATAAAGTTACCATAAAAAATGATCACATTTTTATGGTAACTTTATGATGTCCATCTCTTCCCATATATTCAGCACTTTTTCCACAAACTGGAAAAAAGTATGTAACCTCTTTCCAGTAAAACATCATGGGGTTATTGCCTCTAAGAATACACATTCGGAGAGATACAGCATCTATCATATTATCTTGATATATTGGCAGTAGAAAAAAAATTACTCATGTCCTGATAAAATGATATAGTGTTAAGGAAATTCTTTTTCCTGTTGTTTTAAAATTTTCAAATTTTGCTAACATATAAAGTAACATGTTTTTTTATTAATTTTTATTTATTTCTGTATGTGTATGAATGTACTGTCTGCATGCAAGTCTGTGCACCCGTGTCGTGCAATGCCGCGGAGGTCAGAAGAGGGTCTCGGATTCCCCTGGAACTGGAGTTCTCCTGGAATTGGAGTTTCAGACGGTTCTCAGCCGCGATGTAACATGTTTTATTGTGAAGTTTTTCACACATTTATAAACTATTTTGTTCTATAATTGGTCTCTCAGTTGTTCTCCACTCACTATTATTCTTCTGCTGCTCCCCTTCCTTCTGTCAAATAGTCTCTTTGTGTTTTTAATTTCACATATATCAAATGACTCATTTTGTTCCACACTTCCTCTCCCTTTCAACCTATTGCTCTGCTTCATAGTTGTCTTTCTAATTTCATATAAATTTATGTATATAAATATACATACATAAGAACATGTGTCTATGAATTTAATCTAGACCTGCATATAAGAAAAATGTTTGATATTTACTGAGTTTTACTTATCTTGACTAATACACTGATAATATTATATATAATATTATATGTATCCAGACCCATCCTTTTCCATCAAATATCATTTTATTATTGTTTACAACTGATTAAATTTCATCCATGTTTATGTATCACTTCTTTTTTATCTACCCAACCAATGGATTAATCAATTTATTCTTTTATCTTCAGTATATTTTATTGAATATTTGTGCATTTCATGCAATTCATCTTAATCCTATTTAGATCTCCTCACCTGTCTGCAAGCCTCATGGCTTCCCACCAACATTCATGCATTCTGTAATATATGTTAAGCTCTACGCAGTACAGTTTGTGTCCCCATTTGTCCCCTGATATGAGTTCATCCTTTGGAGCCTGGTCGGTCTATCTAGTGTCATCCCTTCAAGAAGATCAACTCTCCCTGACCCAGCAGTGATCAGCTGCCAATAGTTCTTCAGCTAAGATTGGAACTTCTTAACCATTTCCCCAATTCTACACTGGGCTTTTGTGTAGTTTGAGCTCTCATGGGTCTTCATAATCTCATCATTGTAGTAAGTTCATATGAGCAACTTCCTAGAAGTCTGGAGAACTCTTATTTCCTTATGGTAATTCCCTGGCTCGTGGTATTTTTACTCCCTCATCCATAATGGTCCCTGCAATTTAGGTGGCTGAGGTTTAATAGGCAAACTTGTAAGGGAGAAAAAAATCAAGGAATAGAGCAACTCCAGCTGTAAATACTAATATGTATATGGTAATGAATGACACAAAATCAATATTGAAGAAAGAAATTGAGGAATATGCAAAGAAATGGAATCCCATGCTCATGAGTTAGGAGAATTAATATTGTGCAAATGACCTTCTTACAAAAAGCAATTTATAGACTGAAAGCAATCCCAATCCAAATTCCCATGACATTATTTACAGAATATGAAGAAAAATCCTAAAATTCATTTGAGTTGCATGGACTTGTTCTCTGTCAGGGAAATTATACTCCTAAGTGTGGATTCACTTGTTTGCTTATATCATCATAAATGAGCTTGAGTTTGATGTTCCACATGAATCATGGAGTAGAGGTAGTCAGACATTTTTCAACCAACTAGTGGGCCTGAGTTGTAAATGGGGGGGGGTAGGGGTATAAATAGAGGTAGCCAGAGGGAGAGACTTGAGCCTTCACCTTCTTGGGCAGCTGCAGTGAGGTCACAGGGTCCATGCAGGGATGGGCTGCGAGTGGGGTAGCACCTCCATTCCTCTGCATAAGCCCCTCACCCAGCATTCTGTTAGCAAGCTCAAATACACTTGCTAGAATTTTACAGAGTGCAGTTTGTGGAACTTAGAACCTGCTTTGCCTTTGGGGTTGTGGGAAGAGAGAATGGGACACCATGTCCATGCCTCCCAGAAGGAATTTTATTGACAGTATGGAATCACAAAAGACCCCAGATAGACATGGCAATCCTGAGTGCAAACAGCAATGCTGGGGGAATCACCATGCCAGAAAACAAACAATATTATACATATATAGAAATAAAAATCAACATGGTAATAGCACAAAAACAGACATGTTGATCAATGGAACATAATTGAATACCCAACCATGAATACACACCATTACACGCACCTGATATTTAAGAAAGGTGCCAAAACCACACTGGTGGAAAGACAGCATATTCTTTGCCTGGTTTTGGTATTAGAGAGATGCTGGTTTCATAGAAGGAATTTAGAATTCCTTCTGTTTGTATCCTTCTGAACAATTTGAGTAATAATGGCTGTAAGTCTTCTTGAAATGTTTTATAGAATTCTGCTGTGAAACCATCTAGGCTGGGCTTTTTTTAATTGGGAGTTTTCGTATTACATCTTCAATTTCTTCATATATTATGGGTCTGTTTAAGATGTTGATCAATCTTTTCTTGGTTGAGCTTTGGTGAGTCCCAGGATTTCAGATATTCATCCATTTCTCCTAGGTTTTCAAACTTAGTAGAGTATAGGTTTTAGAAGTATTTCCATATGATTGTCTGAATCTTTTCATTGTCTGTTGTGATATTTCCCCCTTCATCACAGATTCTTCTTGATTTGGAGTTGTTCCTTCTTTCTTTTGGTTAACTGGGCTAGAGGTCTATCTTTTTTATTCACTCAAAGAACCAACTTTTGGATTCATTGATTTTTTTATTATTTTCTTGTTTCTATTTCATTGATTTCTGGTCTGATTTTTGTTATTTCTTCCTGTCTGTTGCATTTAGGGTTCATCTGTTTTTGTCTCTCAAGTGTTTTTAGCTGCAGTGTTAGATCATTCACTTGTGCTCTTTCTGTTTTTCTAATGTAGGCACCCAGGACTATAAACTTACCTCTTAAGACTGCTTTTAAAGTATCCTATAGGTTTTGTTGTGTTGTATTATCATTGTCATTCAGCTCCAGGAATGCTTTTATTTCTTTCTTTATTTCTTCCTTGACCCATTCATTATTCACTAGTGTGTTGTTCAGTCTCCATGTGTTCTTGTAGGCAGTAGGGCTTATCCTGGTGTTGATGTTGAGCTTTATTGCATTGTGGTCTGATAGAATGCATGAAATTATTTCAATCAGTTTGTATTTGTGGAGGTTACTTCTGTGTCCCAGTATGTGGTCTATTTTGGAGAATGTTCTGTGGGGTGCTGAGTAGAAAGTGTATTCTCTGTTATTAGGGTGGAATATTCAATAGATGTCTATGAGGTCCATTTGGTGTATCATATAATTCAGTTGAGATGTTTCTCTGTTTATTCTTTGTCTGGTTGACCTGTCCAAAGGACTCAGTGGGGTATTGAGGTCCCCTACTATGAGTATGGTGGGGTTAATATGTGCCTTGAGGTCCTGGAGAATTGTCTTTACAAAGTTTGGTGCACCAGATTTTGGAGCATATATATTCATGATTGTGAAATCTTCATGGTTAATTGTTCCTTTGATAAAGATGTAATGGCCTTCTTTGTCTCTTCTGTTTTCTTTTAATTTGAAGTCTATTTTGTCTGTACAGTAGCCTTTGGTATATAAACACTCTGCTGGCATAAATAAAGGAGAGTCTATCTCCCAGACCTTCACCTGCTGAGTCAGTGTCTTTTTTTCTCTTATTCCCTTCAGGTAACTTTCTCACACCTCCCTCCTCCTTGCCAGAGCTAAGCCTAGAGACTGACGGCCTGTAGGCAGGAGACAGACTTGAAGCTCACAGTCCTGTAGCAAAATAGGATCAAGTGCAAAATAGGATAAAATTCCATTCATCACTCCTATTCCTGTTTTGTTTCTTAAATCTATAATATTGTCAATAATTTGCCATATGAAATATTTATTTCTTGATTCTGTAGCTCAGCATAGTTTTCCTTGAAATACTAGATATTCAATCATTTTATTTTACCTTTCCTCATTGTTAATCAGCTTATTTCTCTAAATTTCTCTATTTTAATTCTCTTATAGTTCCAGGAAAATTATATGGAATTTACCCTTTCCCTTCCACCATTGTTCTTTCTAAAGGGTGACTGAGTATTCCCTTTTCCTTCTGTCTTAATGATTTCATTTACATTAAGAGACGGTCAAAGTCTTGCAGTAAGCACTAAGTAGTTGAGAACTTTAATAACCATTTAAAGTATTTAGCAATTTGGAGAACAAAGGTATTGGGCATAGCTATTTATGATATCAAATACCCATATTGAAAATCAAGTAGCCACAGTTTAGATCAGGAGAATCTGACTTATTGTTTGGTTGTGGAAATAGTACGTTTTATATTATGCCAAAATTACAAATGATAATGCTTAAATTTACAATGCTCCCACATCAGCATTCCTTAAATACACTTTTCTTTTATGCAGGCCTCATGTTGTATCCTAGACTGGTCTCAAACCCCTAACCTTCCCAACCTTCCTGCTTCAGCCCCTAAGGTGCTGAATAACAGATATGCGCCATCATGCCCTGATACATTGATAATCTTTACAACCTTTCAGACTATCCTATTGTAGGAAAGACCTACAATGTGGACAAAATCTGGACTAAGTATTAATCATTCTTCACCAAAAACCTATCGTGTATAATGCAAACCAACTTACTGAGCCATGTACTTTAATGACCAGAGTATCTGACCTTCATTCTGCAGAACCTGTATATTCCCCATCAAAGATAACAAAGGACTGAATGCTCTTTAGTTATCACATCAAACTCCTGAAAGTGGCATGGTATTCTCATTGAAAATAGTGAGAATAACTGAGGACAATGCTTGACACTGTTTGTAGGAGATATCTTATGCCTAAGGACAGGATCATGTGACAAGGTAAGTGTGAAGCCAAACTTGCATTTCCCCAATTCATGTGGGAGAAACTGTTTGAATAAAACTATAGATGAAGCCTGGCTCAAGAGGATCATTCCATGAGTGATCTGAAGGAACCAACCCTGAGTTGGGATCCATTCTTGATCACTAAAATTAAATGTGAAAAGCCAGGTGTGATGGGACACTCCTCCTAGCACTAGGGAGGCAGAGGTAGGCAGATCTCTGTGAGTTCAAGACCCGCCTGGTCTACATAGTGAGCTCCAGTCCAGCTGGGAGTAAAGGGAAACACTGTCTCAAAAAGACAAAAAAAAAAAAAAAACAACAGGCGGGAGAGATGGCCCAGCAGTTAAGAGCGCCAACCGCTCTTGCAGAGGACCTGGGTTCAATCCCCAGCACCTACATGGTTGCTGAGAACCATCTGTAACTCCAATTCCAGGAGAACTCCAGTTCTGACACCCTCTTCTGACCTCCAAGACATTGCATGACACAGGTGCACAAACCTACATTCATATACATAAAAAAATAAATCAATTAAATTAAAAAAATAATCATTTAAAAAACAAAACAAACAAAAAACAACAACCAAAAAAATGGGAAGAGTCAGGTAAAATTACATAACATCTCAATCAATCTTAATCGCCTTGCCTTTATACCTTCTTCTCCATTGGTAACCCTCCACAGGCCCCCTTGAAGTTCACACATTCTGCCATTTGTGTTAAGACTCACTTGCCAAATTAATCTCCTGGACCACTCTCCAGTGCCAGTTCATCCTCATAGCTCTAGTCAGTCTAGCTGGAGTCCCTTGCTCAAGGAAAGCCAGTTCTTCCTCACC
The DNA here is from genome assembly GCA_009823505.1 of Rhizomys pruinosus. Taxonomy (NCBI): domain Eukaryota; kingdom Metazoa; phylum Chordata; class Mammalia; order Rodentia; family Spalacidae; genus Rhizomys; species Rhizomys pruinosus. The sequence continues at coordinate 679,128 of VZQC01000142.1, read as the reverse complement.
CAACCATAATCATAATCCAATAATTCTTCAGCTAAGATTGGAGTCTGCTACTCGTTTCTGCAGTTCCATGATATGTTTTTGTCTGGTTGAGCTCGCATGGATATTGTGCATGCATGCTGACGCCAATGCTGTAGGATCATATGAGCAGGGACCCAGTAGCTTGTAGGATTCTATTTCCATGCTGAGCACTGTTTACCTGTAAAGTACTGTTCTGTGAGTAATAGACATTCTCTTATTCATTTCTACATTTTGTGAGTGTGGCAGTATTTCTTTCCTGTATAAGATGAGGAATTAGGGCACCACAATGTTTTAGAATCTAGATCTGATTGTATACAATTGTTACTGAGAGACTTACACATTGCATATAATTTGGCTGCAGGATGAAAAGCCAACACAATTTTCAATTAATTTTAGTGTCGAAATATAAAATAAAGCACTTTAGTATGATAGAGACTTACATATATGTAAATCATCCTTTGATTTTGTTCATTCCCCTCCAACACTGCCCTGCCAATAAATGTCATTTGCTAGTCATCTTCCTACCTCAATTAATACCACTTCTTATCTAATGTAATGTCTAATAGACAACCTCCTCCACATATTGCATAAAATCTCTTCCTGTCCTGTATGCACACATATATGCTTATGATAAAGCTCAGTTTATAAATTAGGTATAGTAATAGATGAATAACAACAATTCATAATAACAAAAAGTAAGTATAATAAAAATATACTTGATGACTATAATCTGAATGTTTTCCAGCTCTTGTCCAGTGCCGTAGGCTGATAGCACATGCAGCATGGAGCATGGAGCCTGGGCAGAGGGATGACTCATGTTTTGGGTGAGATGAAGAGGGACAAGATTTTTGCCACATTATTGGAACAATGTGCATTTTAAAACTTAAAAGTTCTTTGTTTTGGGACATTTCTATTTAGTAATTTTGGACCTTTGTTGACTGCAGACTACTGGAATTGTAAAAAGAGAAACCACCATCAAAGAAAGATTTCTGTAGTTTCCGGTTCATCTGTCAGTACTGTGTTGTGCATGGACCCAATGAGGTGGAAGACAAGGGTGCAAAGTAGATAGATATATTTGTGTGGAGCATGGAGCCCTGAAAGCTGGGATGCTTTTGGAAATCTCAGCGACTCTTCACTTCATAATCAAACTTGCACAGCCAAGTCACCCTCCGTTGAGCATGTGCTGCTCAGGAAGGTGCTTGGCCATGTTTTAGGGTAAAATGTTTTGCTTTCTCATTGAATAAAGAACAAAGAAAGCTGAAAAAAAAATCTCTTCCTGTCCTTTCCTGTTCCCTTTTATATTTTCACATTCAATACAACCTCTCTCCCATAATCTGGAATTTCTTTTTCCTTTTTTTTTAAATTACTTTTTTTTAAATTAATTTATTTTTTTTAATTTTATTTATTTTTGTATGTGTATGAATGTACTGTCTGCATGTAGGTTTGTGCACCCGTGTCGTGAAATGTCGCAGAGGTCAGAAGAGGGTCTCAGATTCCCCTGGAACTGGAGTTCTCCGGGAATTGGAGTTACAGACGGTTCTCAGCCACCATGTGGGTGCTGGGGATCGAACCCGGTCCTCTGCAAGAGCAGTCGGTGCTCTTAACCGCTAGGCTATCTCTCCAGCCCCAAATTTACTTTTTCATATGTATGTCTACATGTAGGTTTGTACACCTATGTCGTGCAATGCTGCTGAGGTCAGAAGAGGGTGTCCTATTCCCCTGGAATTGGAGTTAAAGACGGTTCTCAGCTTCTATGTGGGTGCTGGGGATCGAACCCGGGTCCTCTGCAAGAGCAGTCGGTGCTCTTAACTGCTAGGCCATCTCTCCAGTCCCTGGAATTTCTTATAAGACATGTTTATTGCTTTCTTATTTAATAAATCTTGGCAGTAAAGATGTTTAATTTCTTTCTATACTAGAGAAAGAAGAAACACTGTAGACAGGAATGAAACAGTTTTTCTCTGTAGAATTGGGATGAAATGGACTGGAATTTATTTAATGTAAAAGCTTTGCTCTTGCATGTAGAAACATCAATATGTTAGAGCAGTATCACAAGGAGGTCGGTTGGGAGGAAGAGAGAAGAGAGATGGGGAATCTTGGGGGGGAATATAGGGAAGCCAGAGGGAAATGTGATGCCCCTGAAATCCTCTGTGAAATACGCATACAGTGTCTGATCTTTAGTGCATCTGTATACCTGGGGCCGTACGGCAAGAAACACAATGGCAGACAGGAGAGACCTCCCTTTGAGTGATTGATAAGAGTGGTGCAAGAGACCCCCAAAATAATACAGAGTACTGCAAGAACTCTTGATTATATATCAGAACTAGAAGATAAGACCGTCCTGCTGAATACAGGACACTTTGGATAGAGGATTTGCAGCAATGGAGCAGGAGCTGTCCTGGGAGGTATTTCTACCTAAAGTTTAACTCTCATTTTGCTAGATGATAATATGCAAGGTGTTATGGGAGAAACTCAATGATCGAACCCAGCCCTAAAATCTAATAACCATAAGATGGTAAAATACCTCTCTTTGTGCAGTAGTGGCACTGTTGTGTGTGCATGTGGGGGGGGGGGAACAATAGCTATCTAATTGGAATTAAAACCCTCTGAATTGGAATGAACTCCTGAGTTGCCCTGTAAACACAGCCAAATACACATGCCTGGGAAAGTGATGCATCCTTGAGAAAACCCTATCTCTGTCACATCTCCAGACAGATAAAATTTCTTACCATCAGCTAAATACAGATCCTTATATTTACAGAGAAGTATGCCATATGCCACTCATTGAAGAACCTTCTTTTTGCAACAGATGGCAGCTAGTACAGAAACCCACAGCCGGCCAAACACAAGAGACTGTCTGAGAAGCCCAACTCTAGGTGACACATCTACAGTTGAACCTATGTACACCCAGTGGTCATGGAACATAGGGCAACAAGGGGTAGAAAGAAAGCTAGTGCATCCTTCAACCCTCACCAGTGAAGATTCTTCATTTCATTCAACAGAATGTGATGCACAAAGAAGTTCATAACTGGCCAAGTGTGTGTGTCTCTGCTTAAGATTTCTATATTAAACCCTACCCGCCCACCCACACTCATGGCTTAGGGATTATTGTGGAAGAGACTGTAAGAGCTACTCATGTGTTTATGAATATATTGGAAGAGAGGTTTTCAGGCCACTGGAAGCTTGCATAAGACCCATGCCAACTCAATCAGATGAGGCCCTGGAGTGGACCAAAAGAAATGGGTGTCTAGTGGACCCTAAACTGGGAACTATTAGACACTAGTTACTACTGGGCTGAGGGAGAGTAGGCCTTACTTACCATCTCTAGAGAGACTGACTAGAATCCAATGAATGAAGTTGCACTGAAGGACAACTGGGTAGAAATGTTTGACTGTATGTGACTTAACACCCATGGTGGGATGCATAAGGCCCACTGGGGGTTGGGGGACATGGATATGGGAAGGGTTCTAAATTTGATCAAGAACTGAAGAATGAAATGTACTGATACTTAATAAAATATTAAATGCTTTTTTATGTTTATATTATGTGTAGACTTTATTGCCTTCAAGCATGAAATGCACCCATGTCATGCAATGCTTATATAGGACAGAAGAAGGCGTTGGACCTCCTGGAACTGGAGTTATGGAGAGTTGTTAGCCACCTATGTGTGTCTGGATTTGAACTTGGGTCTTCTTCAAGAACAGCCAATGTTTTAACTGCTGAGTCATCTCTCCAGCCTTATATATCATGTTATGTAGTGTGAGCCACCATAGATAGATGTTCATCAATTTCATTGGATTTCTTATATAATCAATTTATGCAAATTTTAATACATATATTTATTGAAATTTTGTGCACTTCAAGAATGCATCTTAACCATACATAGACCCCACGCACTTGCATCCCCCCATAGCCTCCTCACAAAATCAAATTTTACTTTCCATCACCCCTTTGATTTTCCATTTAGTGATTGATGTTGACTGTGCTCTTTAGTAGTTTCTCTCCTCTTCTCAAGGGTTTTGCACGTTTTTCAATATGTAATTGTTGCCTCTGAGAGAGAGAGAGAGAGAGAGAGAGAGAGAGAGAGAGAGAGAGAGAAAGCTACTACGCCCTGTGGAAGGCAGAGACAAGGTTTCTCATTTAACTGGTATTAACTTGGCAGCCAGCAAACCTCAGTGACCTTACTGTCTGTGCATGGCCCTGTGTGGTCATGGATGCTGGGGCTTCGAACGTTGGTCCTCCTGCAGCTTGTTCCTGCTGTTCCATCTCCCCAATGCTTCTCTGTAACCATAAAATGCCATAAAATGCAACCTGAAGACATTATTTTGAGATGTTTCTTCTTTTCCTACATAAATATTTAGACAATTTATCTTTAAATGCTGCTACCTTTAAATGCTAGTACTTATACCCTCCACTAGCTGTGATATTTTGTGCTTTAATTGTCATTGACATGAAAATAAACAAATCTATTCCAGATCCATATTGTTATATAGGACAGAGAAGGTGTTGGATTCCCTGAAAATGGAGCTATGGAGAGTTGTTAGCCACCATGTGGGTCCCTGGATTTGAACTTGGGTCTTCTGCAAGAACAGCCAATGCTTTTAACTGGTGAGTCATCTCTCCAGACCTATCCTACATGATTTTTAGATGTTTGAAGATTTTCTAAATTTCTTTTGAATTTTCTAATTTAAATAAACTGTGCTCAGAAAATGAGTACAAAAATGACCAACATCTCCCTGGTAGAATAATCAATTACTGATGTCAGAGATCCTGTATTGATATATTTTGCTTAAGTGCATAGTTTAAGGACTTTAGTATTATATTTGGTTCTGAACAGAGAATAATCCTTTTCACAGTTCTTATGTCTATTGGTCAATTAAAGAAGGCAGTTTTACCGGTTTTATAAGAGATTACCTCTATAATAGTTGTCTCCAATTTACAGTTGAAGAGCGACCTCATCATCGTCATATTTCTCCTTGTTCTGGGGGGGAGGCAAGAAAGTCTCTCATATCAAAACCTTTGCGGCACCTAGAAGGCAAGTTTCATTAGGACTCATTATAAATAGTTGTTACATGTAGGATCCACAGAGGGGTTCATTGTTTATGGCAATCTGAGGCTTTTCTTCCTTTCGATGTTTGGACGGGCCAGGGGATCTAAGGCCCCACAAAAGGTAAAGGCTCCTTGCCTCTAAACTGGGATACCTGCAAGAAGAGAGGTGATAAGGCCCTGCTGCTGAAGACCTGACGTTAACATGGGAAAGTTGTATTGAGACCACACATACAAGTGTACAGATGGCCTCTGGAACACCAGAGAGTGTTACCAAAGGCCACTAAACCAATAAAGCAAATGCGGGTCTCCTTGAGTCAAGCAAGACTCCACCGTCAGCACCAGCTACACCTCACCTGCCTGGAAATACTGTGCAGCAGATGCAGCCATGTGCCTCTATATCCCAAATCTAATTGTCTATTGGCTCTCTCCTTGGAGGAATAACCCATGGCTGATGCCACAAGCTTACATCCTCTACAGGTTAGGAGATGTCATAAGCCACAGTAAGACCCTGTCATATTTTACAGGAAAAAATGTAATTCATGGACCAACATATCATCTAAACATGTGTCTCTACCAAAGTAACCTACCATAACTATTAATGCTGTTTAAATATCTATATATCTAATTGCTTTTGCTTCATTAGTAGGATTGAAAGGTTATTCCTGGACAAACTGTCAGCCCATGAAAGGAAACAGCCAGAATTGACCAGAGTCCAAGACAACAGCTCGAGAGAGAGTGGACTGTTTTGCTTCTCATCTACCTGTGCCCCTTTTCTAAACCTAGGGAATAATCTGTGGAAGAGGGGGCGTGGTAGAATGTAAGGGCTGCGATTGGGGTGAATGGTGAAACTACAGCAATGTAGTCTGGACACTCATTTGTTCAACCTGATTGAACATACAACCCCTCACCCCCCGCTGGAAGGTGGGGCTGTGGGGGTTTGGGCACAACAGCCTGCAAATTGGTTTTACATGAAGGATGCTTGTACTCATGGATTATCACTTATAGCTAAAAAATGAAAAAAAAAACTGAGAGAAATATGCAGGACAGTTATGGCAGAATGCATGATCTTGGTTTGGGTGGGGGTGGGGGGAAAGAGAAAGGGAGATATGCCTGAACTGAATTGGAAAATGATGTATGAAATGCACAAAGCATCAATAAAAATGTTAAAAAAAAGAATTATAAGAGTTAAGAAGTGAATGGCGCCATTAAAAGAAACTACAAAGAATAAAAAAAAAAGAAAATATACTTTGAAAAACTAGATCCCCTTTATACTTGATAAGATTTATATTACTACTCAGGAAATGGTGTTTATTTATTATGTATTTATTTTCTGGTGTTTGTCTATTGTTTATTATTATTATCTTATGTGTATGAATCTTTTGCCCTCGTGCATATAAATGTGTGTAATTCCTGTTGAGGGTAGAAAAATCTGTGGGATCCCCTGGCACTGAAGTTATGATAGTTGTTAGCCTCCATATGGGTCCTGGGAATGGAACCTTGATCCTCCCAAAACATTCCATGCTCTTAACCACTGAGCTATTTCTCCAACACTCTTCCCAACTTTTTTGGTTACTGTTCTAAATGTAATTAGCAAGAATATATTCTACGTACTGGAGCAACTGTTTTGCAACTACACCTTCCAGATAGAAAGAAAGTTGGCTCTGTGAAAGTACTTGCTGTTCAAGCCTAAGGACACGTATTAAAATCCTCACCACCCATGTAAAATCTATCAAGTAAAGTATGCCTTTAATCCTAGCACTTGGGAGGCAGAGACAGGTGGATCTTTGTGAGTTCAAGGCCAGCCTGATCTACAGAGTGAGTTCCAGGACAGCTGAGGCAATTGGGAGACCCTATCTCGAAAAGAATTTTTTTAAAAAGTGGTAGAGCAGGGTTCCTGGGCTCCTCTGGCTTTCCTGCATGCACATGGGCGGGGACAGCCCACAAAAACATACAGGCATAGAATACACTCTCACTCATGTACACGCAGAACTATAAAACATAGCTAAGTCAAATTAGTTGACTTCTTAAGTTTTTTCTGCACTTGATAATTTTCTGTTTGCTTCTTGCAATTGCTGAGGGTCTGGGTGCTGGACCCTGTAATATATTTGTGCATTTCTTTGAGGATTCCTTCTCTCTCTCTCTCTCTCTCTCTCTCTCTCTCTCTCTCTCTCTCCCTCCCTCCCTCCCTCCCTTCCTCTCCCCTCCTGGCTTCCTTTTATTTTCTGTCTTCACTTTTTAAATAATTTTACCGATTTTTAAATTCATAAAATATAACTGGGTGGTATTTGAGATTCCCATCATTTTCTGAATGCCCCGTAATTGCTTCCCACAGAATTTAACGTACTCTATTTTTTTTAATTGTTAGGTCTCACAACATTTTATTATGTCTCACTAAAGTGTTATAATACTCAATTACTTTTGTTTAGACTCAAATACTTTTATTTAAACAAATTATTTTTGTACATATTATCCCTATTCTTTCTCAAATGGCATGCTAATACTGTCGCTTTCATCTTTTCCACATACAGAGTTATAACCCTTCAACTTGCTCATCAGTTTCCATTTCTAAAATCTGTAAAGCCTGCTAATTAGTTGTTCCCAACTCATAATCTTTTGTTTTAAGTATCAATTCCTGTTATTGGCAGCATGTATTTTGTCCTTTATAGCTGTAAAACTATACATTAATGGACAGTAGTACTGAGAGAAAAAGCTAATTATATATTGAAATGAAAGAAACTGTTTTCAGAATTAAAACTATAAAGTATAGTTTGTTAATGTATGGGGTTGAAGCTTTTCCTATCCATAGAGAAGCTTTTACATTTTAAAGCCAGAATCAGAGGAAATTTTGTAAAATTTCTTTTTTTTCCTTAACATTTTATTTAACCAGTGAGTAAACATAGGCAACAAACACAAGCAAACTCTGTGTAAACCTAGCTAGCAAGCATCTGAGTCCAATTTTTATACAACCCAGGGTCCCCAAAGTCCAGTTGGAGAGGTTTGCAAACACAAACATGCTGATCAAATAAAAGCCCTGTCCATTTTGCTGTGATCTCACAATTCACCCCCCCCCTTCTTTGGCTCTAAAAATATTATGCAACAAATGTTCTATATTTTAAAAATATTTTATTGAGTTTTGTGAATTTCAAGCAATAGACATTAATCAAATTTAGAACCCTTCTCCCATCCGTGTTTATGCTTCCTGTCATATATGTCATGTCTATCCAGTCAAGCATTTGTATCCAGATATCCCTTGGTGCAAGTTCATCCACTGGAATCTAGTCAACCTATTTAGAGTCACTCCCTTAAACAAGATCTACTCTCCCTCACTCAGCAACAAGCAGCTGCTAGTCCTTCCTCTTCTCAGCTAGGGTTTGGCCTGCTGCCCCTTTCCCTCATTATATGCTGAAGTTTTCCAGACTGAGTCAGTATGGATTTTGTGCATGCTGTAACCATTGTTTCAAGTTCATCTGGACCTAGCTTTCCTTAATAATATATAGAGAGAGTCTAATTCTGTCCTCAAATCTCCTTGAGGGTGGGTTCATCCACTGGAGCCCGGTTAACCTATTAAGAATCTCATGCTTGAAAGAGACTGTCTCTGCCTCTCCCAGCAGCAATTTGTAACCACAATATCCTGAGGTCGGATTGTAGCTCCTTATCCACTTCCTCCTGTCTATCCTGGGGTATTTTCTGGTTTGAGGTTGAATGGGACTGTGCATGCTCTCATCATTATTTTTAGTTCAGATCCAAGTTCATGTCTGTTCTTTTCTTAGTACACATAAATTGGAAATAACCTACATGTCCATCAACTGATGAATGGAAAATAAAGGTGTGGTACATGTAAACAATGGAATACTATTTTTAATACTTAAAAACTGAAATTATGAAATTTACAGGCAAATAAATGGAATTGGAAACAGTCATCTTGAGTGAGGTAATCCAGAGTCAGAAATAAAAATGTCACATGATCTTTCTTACAGCTCAATGATAACTTTGAAATCTTAGATATGCATGATCAATTTTAAAATTCAGAGAGGTAAAAACATAATAAATGGCCATTGGTTGGTTGGCAGGGAGGTTTCTTTAGAGAGATGGGAGAATATAGTGATTTTACTTGTAATCTCTAGTTTTCAGAAATATAAAATTCTCCAAAGAAAACTTTGCCTCTGTATGTCCATCCATACCTCCTTCTGTTTTACAGAGAAGAAAATTCTTCCAAAACAGCATAGTTTCCTGAGAATAATTAGACATGAATAGTAACACTGGCTTGTAGAGACAAAGTATGCAGTGCTTTAAAATGGGAAAGTAAATATATAAGCTAGAAATTCCCAGTAGTGTTGAAATACTAAACCTTGGGCAACTCAGCAAGTCAATTTTGTAGAAATAGTTTAAGAAACCCTCCAGAGAAAGCCATCTCTCCTTTACAGAATACATGCTCATGAGGCCTTTGCAAACATTTCAAAATATTCTTACTAACTTTAGACTATGGCCAGTTGCCAGGAAGTTGCATCAGCAATTAAAATCTTAGACCATTTTTCCTTGATGAATGAATGCATTCACTGTGATACTAGACCAATATCTAGGGAGATTTAAATCTTCAGTATCCTTATAAAACAATGGTGCTGTTCTCTTGAAAAGGACAGGGAAAAGTCATAATGGTATTTTTTTTTTTTGAGAAATAGCCAGAGCTTCTTAGGTCTGGAAAATTATTTTATTGTCATTTTACATATGCATGCCAGGAAATGATTAGCAAAGTGTTCCCAAGAAGGTTTTATATGTTTACACTAAAACTAAGTCAAAGACCATCTGCAACTGATATAAGGTAATCACTACTATAATCGTTTTTTCAGAATTTTTAAATATTCTTGCTGTTTATTCTGTTATTTTAAGAGTAACATTCAAATGAGATCTCCTGAATTTGAAAGTTAAGTAGTAGTTTTATAAGAATTGGTAATATTTTCTATTTGAAGTACTGTATGAGTTTTGAGTAGATATATTTTGAAATAAGATGATTACATTTTCATCAACCTTTTACCTTATTACCTTTTGTAATCTATCCACATTTCAAAAGATCACTTTCCTAAAGTTGTCTTCATTTGTTGAAATTAAATCAAAATAAGATTATCATGAAGTCACAGAAAATTATATAATAAAGTGTGTGTGTTTGTGTGTTTGTGTGTTTGTGTGTGTGTGTGAGGGAGAGTGTGTGTGTGTAGCCAAATGTTTTCCAAATCTGATAATATGTTAGGGGGTGAGCAAAACTGTTAACAATTCTAAGATCGTTAACATTGATTATTATACTTATCCTTGATAGTATAAAAATATTCCCTATCTAAAATTATGAAAATTTTCAGATAGCAAACATTCTATGAATTTCATTTTGTCAGGCACATTGTGTCTACATACATTCAATTTTGCTGCAATAGCCCTTTTTGAATCATGCCCCATTTGCTTTTTAAAATTCTTTAGAAAATCTAATTGAGACATATTTTATATTTAGAAAATATTATACAATTATTAATTAATTCATTCAAATAAAGAAGAGAATTATGTAAAGAAAGTAATTCTTGGTTATGTGACTCATATTATCACAGTACATTACACTTCTTAATTTCATGTACAATTACCTGTTTTTCTGAAGGATACACATGGCAGCTTCATTAACACTAAAAGAGAATTTCAGTCTTAATCAAGTGAGGACAGAATTTGTGAATGAGGAAATTAAATGTAAAACTGGATGTGCCTTTTAAAGTTCAATATGAATAATTACAGAATTTTAAATGTAGGAAAATTATACATAGATAAAATTCATGCTAGATGATGAATTATTCCCTGCTTATCTGAAAGGGTTATTTATCGTTGGTGCCAACTTCTATACAAAATAAAAATATCAAAGGTTAAAACAAAAAGTAGCCATATTTCATTCATATCATTTCTTATGATGGAAAATATCTGGCTATCTGATGTATCCATGTGACCCACACTCTCTAACTTGGATCAACTATTTTGAGATGTGTAGAAAGCACTTTTAGAAAAAGTTTGTAATTTATTTTTATTTTACCATTTTCATTTTCTTTTTTCCTTAACCTTATAGCACATAATCATACTTTTATTTAATAATGTCTTCTTCATTTATTTGTTTAATGACTTGGGAGTTTTATTGAATGCCATTGTATTCCCTTACTACAAGTTTTCTTGACAGCTTTGTCTACAAAGCTGCTCTATCAATGCTGTTCAGGAAATAAGAAACCTTATTTCTTTGTATATACATGGTAGACTATTCAGTTATACTGGTAAACGGGGAACATGAAATAGCGTCATTATTTCAATGCAGAAATTTTGAGGCCACGCAGATAGTCTACAGGTGCAGAAGCATATCTGATGTGAGCTCAGAGACTCTTACCTTCAGGCTTGAGAATGATGGTAGTTTTGTCCAATGAATGCTATGCATCAGATACAACTTTTCTCACTTATTGGAGGAAGTGTTATAAAAATGGGAGGTATATTTTTACTTTATGGTTTTATTTTTCAGATCTATCTGGGGAAATTCATGATTTTTCTACATTGCTTTATTCTGTACAGCCAACAACTTGGTTGAGTTCAATTGATATTTTAATTCTTTTTTATTCGAATAGTTCAACTATGTACTCACATTTATTATTAATAAATCTCCAACTTATGCACATTTATAAGGAAATGGATGTACAATTTTCACAAGTGTGCTTGAGGACATTCCTGAACCATATGGCTAAAGGAAATTTACAGATTCAACCTTTCATGCTGGGAAAAGAGAACAATTTCTAAATTTAAAACAACGTTATGAATAAATACCATAAGTAAAGATTATAAATTAAATCAAATCCCTGTATATTGCTATGCTATCTTCCTGAGGATTTTTATTTTTAAAATTTATTTTATTATTTTGATTTTATCTGTACAAGTGTCTTGATCGCATATAAGTAGGTGCATCCAAGTCATGCAATGCCCACAGAGGTCAGAATAAGGCATTGGATTCCCCAAACCTGAAGTTATAGATGATTGTTAGATTTCATGTAGGTGTGGGACATTAAATCTCAGTTCTCTGCAAAGACAATCAGTAGTCTTAACCACTGAACCATCTCTCTAGCATCCAATTTTTTCAAATTATTTATGTTTATTTAATGTGTAAGTTTATTTTCCTGAATGTATGTAAACACACTTGTGTCATTTCAGTGCCTGCCAAGGCCAGAAGAGGGTGTAGGATTCGCTTGAACTGGAATTATAGACACTTTTAGATGCTATCAGGGTCCTGGGCAGTGAATTTAACTCCTCTGTAAGTGCAGGCAATGCCTGAGCCATCTCTCCAACACTAATGTTCCTGCTGCTTGATGAAATGAATAAGAGTTGTATAATATTTCTTTGAAATGTAGTCATCACAAATAATTTTATTTTCAAATCTTAATGAAGTGTATTTTGGGTATAACTTTTGTAACTGAATATTTGAAAACATAAGAAAATGAAAAATAATATTATAGAAATTAGTTATTCTTATCAGCAACAAATACAATTAAGTTATCAATTTCTGAAATGGTTTTTTAAGAGTAGCATCTATGATATGTTTATAATTTTTACATGATTATTGTATTACATTTTGTTATTACTGAATTTCCTTTTTTGCACAGAGTTTAAAAGAAATGGAGTGTCAGAGGAACATATCTGAATTTATTCTCATGAGTCTTTCTACTAACCAGAACGTACAATTATTTTGCTTCATCTTCTTCATACTCTGCTATCTTGCCATCTTGTCTGGAAACCTGCTGATCCTTATCTCAATTAGATACAGTTCTCTTTTGAACCAACCAATGTACTATTTTCTCAGTCACTTATCTTCTATGGATATCTGCTATACCTCCTGTGTGACACCCAAATTGATTGGGGATCTTCTGGTAGGAAGAAAAACCATCTCTTACACAAACTGCATGTTACAAGTTTTTGTTATGCACTTCTTTGGACTAATAGAAGTCTTAATCCTGACAGCCATGGCCTTTGATCACTATGTCGCCATCTGTAAGCCTCTCCACTACCTGGTTATCATGAACAAAAGCAGATGCAATGTCCTGATCTTGGCATCTTGGGCTGGTGGGGCTGCACATTCTTTTCCTCAGTTCTTTGTGGTAATCTGCTTACCCTTCTGTGGTCCTAGTAAAATTGATCACTACTACTGTGACATTTTTCCTTTGCTGAAAATTGCGTGTGCTGACACCTACATCACTGGTGTTTTTATGGTAACAAATTCAGGGATGGTTGCCCTATTAACCTTCATTATCCTATTAGGGTCTTACGTTATTATATTGTTCACATTAAGGACTCACTCAGCCGAGGGCAGACGCAAAGCTCTCTCTACCTGTGGCTCTCATATCACCGTGGTGATCTTATTCTTTGGACCTTCCATTTTTGCCTACCTTTGACCTCCTACCACACTGCCTGGGGACAAAATCTTTGCTTTGTTTTACACCATCATTGCTCCCATGTTCAACACTCTTATTTATACTCTGAGAAACACAGAGATGAAAAAGGCCATGAAGAAGGTTTGGTGTCAAAAGATATTTTCAGAAGATAAATTTAATTAATTGGTTGTAGTCAATGTTGAAGCTCACTTTATGCATTAAGTCTGGATATTGCACCAAGAAATAGTATCAGCATATACACTGTTTTAATATTTTATTTTTTTTATTTTATATGTATGAGCATACTACCTGCATGTGTGTAAGTGCACCCATGTCATGTAGTGCCTGTAGAGGTTAGAAGAGGGTGTTAGTTCATCTGTAACTGGCAGCACAGACAATTGTTATCTGCCATGTGGGTGTTGAGAATCAAACCTGGCTCCTCTGAAAAAAAACACCTAGTGCTTTGAATGACTGAGCCATCTCTCCAGCCAGCCCTTACTTACATGTTTTGTTTTTAGTAGAATGAATTCATTTATAAATGTCAGAAACAAGAAAAGGAAGAATTGTCAGTACAATGTAAATTCCACTGTGGGGTTAGTATCAAACTCAAAAGCTTTTCATTAAAAAAAAAAAATATTCTGAGGGCCGGGCATGGTGGCACATTCCGTTAGTCCCAGCAGTCAGGAGGCAGAGGCAGATGGATCTCTATGAGTTCAGGGGCAGCCTGGTTTACAGAGTGAGTTACAGACAGCTGGGACTACAGGGAGACCCTGTCTCAAAAAGACATATATAGATAGATAGATAGATAGATAGATAGATAGATAGATAGATAGATATTCTGAGTGAATTGAATTTTGTGTTTTTCTCGTGTAGTAATCAGTTCCAGTATTGATGTGGAGTTAAAAGCTTGCATTTGAAATTCACAACACTATAGTAGGTAGTTTTCTAAGCCTTCTTTAGATAGACATACAATTATTATTATGAATAGATGTAATTTTATTATCGTTTGATTTTCTGATATAGTATTTATTGGAATTTTTCACACAATATTCTGAAATAAATTATGTAAGCTAAAAATCTCCAAAAAGGTAATCTGACTAAAATGTAAAGAACATTAGTTTTTATACCTATGCTATGCCCTGAGATCTGGAGTGTAGTCCATCCATTCTTCCCTGGCCTTTAAGATGGAGTAACCCCTGGAAAAATGTGAAGGTCTGGTGGCAATATTCTGTGCTGTTTATTTGATAAGACATACGTAGACTCGCAAAACACAGGATGAAAATTAATGTTTACCTTTTTCTTGTAAAGGTTTATTAGTTAGACATCTTCAAGACTATTCATTGCCAAAGGTCCTGCATCTCACAGCTTATTTTGACTCATAAAGGTCAGAAATGAATTCAGTCTGCACCCTACTGGCAATGAGCAGGAACAAGGAAAAGTATGTAAAAATAAAATTTTGAGACAATACTTTGCTTGCATGTGTTTTTCTTTCTTTTGTGCTTGATACTGTCTCTGTGAAAAAGTACTGAGAGTAGATAGCAGAATAATACCAACAAAATTGCAATTTGAAAAAAAAAATTTTTTAATTTAAATGCAGGTCATCTGGGCATGGTGGCTGTGGGCCTTTAACTCCAGCACTCTGGAGGCAAATGAAGGTGTATCGGTGATACCAAGGCCTCCTTGGTCTACATAGTGCCTTCCAGGCCAGCTGGGAATACCGGGAACCTTTTTCTAAAAAAAAAAAAAAATACAAGTATAACAATAAAAATTAAATGTAATAAAACCTAAAAAAATCTCAAAAAATACAAAAGGCAGACGAGAAAGTTTATATTGGAGAATATACATAAAATACACAATTTCTGGGGCCTGCAGAGATGGTTCAGTGGTTAAGAGCACTGACTGCTCTTGCAAAGGACCCAGGTTTGATTCCCAGTACCCACATAGCAGATAACAACTGTTTGTATTTCCAGTTCCAGGGGATCAGACAAATTCTTCTGACCTTCACAGGCATTGCACAACATGTAGACAATACACATATAAAATAAAATAATAAATAAATAATATACAATTTGTGCAATTTATGGACAAATATTAATACTGTTCAGGATTGGATCACAGTTATAATGTCCAGAATTAAAGAAAAAGCAAGGTCTGGAGAATGACTCTGCTTGTGCAGAAGATCTGGGCTTGATTCCCAGCACTTATAGGACAGCTAACAACTCTCCATAAGTCCAATTCCAGGGGATCTAACATTCTCTTCTGACATCTATAGGCATCGCATGACTCAGGTGCAGTTACACACGTCCTGATAATACACTCACACACATAAAATTAAAAAAAATAATAATAAAACTTTTTTTTTTTTGGTCTTTTCGAGACAGGGTCTTCCTGTAGTCCCAGCTGACCTGGAACTCACTCTGTAGACCAGACTGGCCTTGAACTCACAAAGATCCTCCTGCCTCTTCCTCCCAAGTGCTAGGATTAAAGGCGTGTGCCACCACACCTGGCATAATAAAACACTTTAAGGGAAGTGCAGCAATGTCCACAGGTTTGGGGAGAAAAAAATGGCTTAAAATGATTATTATTTCTCATATTTTTGGAATTCACAAATTTAGGAACATCAGTTTTAACTGTGAATTTTTTTATTTTTCTTGTCATTTTGAGACAGGGTCTCCCTGTAGACATAGCTGTCTTGGAACTTGCTATATAGAACAGACTGTCCTAGAACTCATAGAGATCCAAGAGCCTCTGCCTCTTGAGTGCTGGAATCAAAGGCATGTATCACCATGCCCTGCATTAATTATTAACATTGTAATATATGCAACTAAACTCCATTATTTGATAAAAAATTTTAAAATTCTTCTGAAAAGTTTCAAACATCAAAACTCAAAATTATAGGAGAAAAATGAGAATATATTAAAAAAAGACAGGTATGTTTTGTTAGTCATCCAAGTCGTCATCCAAACCTTACAGTTCAGAAAAGAAAGAAAGCAATGAACTTTAATAAACTTGGCACCACTGAACCTGGATTTGATGCCAATCATACATTTATTCATTTCATATTTCTTATAAAATCATTAAACTGCACATTTCACATCTTGAATTTATATTATTAGAGGAGAAAATGTTTGCATCACTATATATGACATGATAAATTAAGACTAAATATGAAAGAAAATTGATTGGTGGTTAAGATAAATGCAGTAAGCATTAAAATTTTGTTGCATTTATTAATGTGTTACTATTTATTTTTTGGTGTACACATGTGCTGTTTTCCCTCTCTGTGGAGATCAGAGGACAACATGTGTGAGTTGCTTTTCTCCTTCCATCTTCTAAGTCCCAGTGATTATTCTCTGCTCATCAGGCATGCTGCGAAATGTCTTTAACCCTTTAGTCATCTTTACACTCAAGCATTAAACATTTATTATAAAAATAATAAATACTATACAATTTCCTGAAAAATGAGTTTTGATAATTATTCTGTTATATTTACATATTTATTCATTTAAAGGGAAAATCAACATGGCTGTTTCTGAAGTTTGATATAACTTTTCGAAGCATGGTACACATTTAATAGCTTACATGTTAAATGTTTAACATTTTTGTATGCAAATCATGTGTCATTATATATCAGAACACATGTGTCATGCTGTGGCCACAAATATCAAAATCTCAGTTACTTAATACCAAACTAGTCAGAAAGTCTGAGCATATCTTCAGAAATATCTTCCATTTCCATTGTTCATCAGTGCAGGCAGATTCCATCCTGGGACCCATGTGACAGAAGGCAGGAAGTTCTCTGTTGCTAGACACTGTCACACTATAAATAAAATTCTGCAATCCTAGGTAACCTTGATCATTCTACTTACCACATGTACTATAACCACAGAAGGTACGGTAGTATTATCCCACAGTAAGAAGCAGCAGCTATTGAAGCCCAACTCTGCTGTACTCCTAGAGAGAATAGCTCACTGTATGTTGAGGATTCCCACAGCATCTACAATACTTATTAAATAAAGATATCCATTGTTCAAGCTAAATACATAAAAAGACAGCAAATAATCACTGAATCAGTTCAAAACATAATTCCATGTAATGACAAGAAGTTGAAGTATATTTAGTTAATGGTGACATCTAGAACATGGTCATCATAGGAACATCATGAACATGCCTAGCCTGACCTTTTCATTAATATATAATTAAGAATAAGTAGTTTCCTCTCATTTCAGCATGTGTGATCACACTTTTTGATGAGTTAAGAGTAATTCATTGTTTTGAGTCAAATGTTAAAAATTTTCAGTGATCTCTTAAATTCCATTGTAAATTTTCAAATGTTAATTTGTTAATTGCTAACAAAATATAAAAATGTAATTATTAAAATGATGTTAAAATAAAATCACATTAAATACTAACATATACTTAGAAATTGCAGGAACTTAGTATTAAAAGACAAAGAACAGCATCTACTATTTTATTTTTGATTTTTCTCTTGTTTTTGAGAGTTGGTGATGAGATGATTGAAAATGTGGCTTGAGAGATCAGCATGGTGACACACGCTTTTAAATTCAACACTTGGGAGGCAGAGCAGGAAGATCTTTGTGAGATGGAAGCCAGACTGAATTGCATAGTGAGTTCCATGGCCTCTGGGGCTACAGAGAGTTCCTGTCTCAAAAAGACAAGGAGAGAAGGAAAGAAAGAAAGAAAGAAAGAAAGAAAGAAAGAAAGAAAGAAAGAAAGAAAGAAAGAAAGAAAGAAAGAAAGAAAAAGAAAGAGAAAGAAAGAGAGAGAGAAAGGAAGGAAAGAGAGAGAAAGGAAGGAAAGAGAGAGAAAGGAAGGAAAAAGAGAGAAAGAAAGAGAGAGAAAGGATGAAAGACAGAGAAAGAGAAAGGAAGGAAGGAGAGAGAGAAAGTGAGAGAAAGAAAGAGAGAGAAAGGAAGAAAGAAAGAAAGAAAGAAAGAAAGAAAGAAAGAAAGAAAGAAGAAAGAAAGAAGAAAGAAAGAATTGTAGCTTGAAAACAAAGAATATACAATCTGTTATGACTTAAATATTTTGGGAGACAGAGGGCCTTTAGAGGCAGTCTACAGAGGCAAAAGTAGCTCAGTAGGGTT
The DNA here is from genome assembly GCA_009823505.1 of Rhizomys pruinosus. Lineage (NCBI taxonomy): Eukaryota > Metazoa > Chordata > Mammalia > Rodentia > Spalacidae > Rhizomys > Rhizomys pruinosus. The sequence continues at coordinate 660,533 of VZQC01000142.1, read as the reverse complement.
GTGTCTTGATAGTTGTAGCCTAGCCCTAGGTCTGTCTATGCTCTTGAAAGTATGGTTCACTCATTGTCTATCCTATCTGATCACTGGGAAAATTTGAATTCTTGGCTTATGGAGTGGAGGCAGTGCATTGTCTCTGATTTATTCTGTTTATATGCCATAATGGAGGATATAAATATTGAAGAAGTAAACAAGTGAAAAGAGACTATACATAAGTAATACAAGAATCTCATTAACAATGAAAATACTATAAATATTTTTCCAAATAATAACTGAAAACAGTAATGAATCATTTTTTTTGAAATTCTTCTAATTAATCCTTGTAAGGAACATCAATCTACTAACTTAAAAGTCAATGTTATCCTTTCTCTTTCATCAGCCTTTAAAAATTGTAGATGTGACATATCTAAGATGAGTGGACATTTTGATTTGATGGATATATTGGATGTGATATTACCATTATTGTTCATAGTAAATACTTAGTACCATGTTATAATTTTCAATTTTCTATTGAAATTTTAAAACAATCCATCAAGTTTGTTTTCAAAGCAAAACTTATATAAAGTGCAGGGGAACCCAGTCACGAGTTCCCAGGAGATGCATAATTACTGGGATTCCTACATAGCTGGCTGTATTAATTATGGCTTCCCAACTATTTATAATCCACATTTGGTGCTAGCTTCACCATTTCTACTAACCAGATCTAAAGGAAATTAGTCTGGTGAGTATAAAATTTTAAAATGTGCTTATGAAAGGAAAAATCAGCATTACAAAATTAACAATTTTTTATGAAGTATCCAGTAAATTTGTGAGTCTGGTTATTTCTTGAAATTATTTTAATGGTGTGAATATACATTTTTATTATGTTTGAATCTTTAAATCATTTCAGATGTCTTATAATTAACACTGGAAATAGGCCCTCCTCCTACTCTGTGAACTTCGGATGAATGAGAGGTGTAAGTTGAGTTGTGTTAAAATGATGCAAGGTATTTTTTACAAAGTTTTTAGACAATGCAGAGCGGAATCAAAGAAATATCCTGGAGTGAGGAGTTACCTAAATATCCATGTGGAAAGAGAGAAAACCATACAAAAAAGGTGGAGCAATGAACTCAAAAGGTAAAAATAGGAGGACTTTTGGAATGAAAAATATTCACTTCCCTTCCCATCAGCCTATCTGAATATCTGATACCTATTTTTGCTTCTATTGTGTAGAATGTATATTGTCAGTATAAAAGTAAGGTCTTTCATCTGACTTGTCTTTCCATCTGTATATCTTGTTTTCTTGAGACAGTATCTCACTGTATAACCTGGGCCTGCCTTGGGAGTCACAATGTAAACCAGGCTGGCCTTGAGCACACAGAGGTATATCTGCTTCTGCTTCTGCCTCTGCCTCTGCCTCTGCCTCTGCCTCTGCCTCTGCTTCTGCCTCTGCCTCTGTCTCTGCCTCTGTAGCACAAATAATAAAGGTGCATACCACCATGGTCACTGTGAATAAAAGTTAAATATAGGAATTGCTTTGAATTTCAAGAATTTAATTGAGATTGGGAAGGTGACAAATTCAGAATGTTGACATAGAGATTACGATATGGTGTTTCAGTGGGACAGATGGACTACAGGGGAAATACTGCCTACTAAAGCAATACATTTCAAGTCTGGAAAAATTTTGCTAGAATATTTTCTAGGTCAATAATACATGATTATGCACTGTTATTCATAGTCTACCAAGAAATACTGGAGTGAAAAAAGACAAGCTTCTGACAAGAACCAGATGATCATGACTCCATGTTTCCTACATCTTTACTCTCTCTCTCTCTCTCTCTCTCTCTCTCTCTCTCTATATATATATATATATATATTTATAACCACAGCACTAAAGAGAATTCCTTTTTTCTATTTTCCTTTCTTTTCTTTCTTCTTTTCCTCCTCTTTCAGTGCTACCAGAATGATATATGTTTACTGGTCCAGGAAGACTTGAGTTCTCACCTCAAAGAGAGTCTGGTTAATTTTGGGGAGGGGTCCTCATCCCCAAGCTGCCTAGTCAATTTCTAGTTCCTGTTTAGTTATTTTACCCTCTGAAAAGGGTCACCCCAATAATCAGAAGTGAATCAGGAGGCTGACAGTTCTGACTTCTTCCATGCTGAAAAGGGATGTTGGGTGTGGCAACTAGAGTATCCCCCATCCATCTAAAAGACCCCCAAAAGCATAAATATAGAGGGAAAAAATCCTTGATTGGTGCCAGTGAAAGTGTAATTAAGGCAGGAGTAGTTAGGTACATGATCTAGGCATGTTTTGACTAATTTTGTAAGATTTAATTTAATTTTAAAAATATGTTTATATATCTATCTGTGTGAATAATGTGCCTGTTAGTCCAATTTCCCCCAGAATCCAGAAGAGGAAATCAGATCCCCTAGCTTTATTTACAAATGATTATGAGTTATTCACTATGAGGAAAAGGCACTGGACTCAGGTCACCTGAAAGAGCAGAATGCATTTCTCACTATTGAGCCATCTTTCCAGGTCTTTGACTTTTAATTTTATCTTTAACTGTATTTCAGTCTGTTAGGATCTAAGATCTTATAAAATACAGATATCGACATTCTAAAAGAATATTGTTTGACAAGCAGTTATTCTAAACCTAATTTTGATTGTTTGGCTGATTGTATTCAACTTTGTTAATTTCAAGATTAACAGAATACCTTGAAAGATTAACTTACATGCTCATCAGAAGACTAATCACAAGAAAAAACTATGTAATTGTCATTATATATAACTTTGTTTTCTAGCCCACTAAACACAGCCTAATACCAGTGTTGTCATCAATACTCCTTGTGATATTTCTGACAATGATTTATGAATTGCCTTTTCAGGACATGCTATGTTTTCACATTGCACTGAATCATGGAAAATAAGAGCCGAGAAACTGATTTTATTCTCTTGGGACTTTCTAAAAACAAGAACATTGAAGTCCTCTGCTTTGTAATACTTTTATTTTGCTACATTGCTATTTGTATGGGCAATGTGCTCATAATGGTATCTATAACATGCACTCAGCTCTTTGATAAACCCATGTATTTCTTCCTCAATTACCTCTCTCTTTCTGATCTTTGCTATACAACCCAAACTATTGACACCCAAACTATTGACAGATCTATTGGCAGAAAGGAAAATCATTTCTTATAATAACTGCATGGCACAACTCTTTACCCTTCACTTCCTTGGAGCCATGGAGATCTTCATTCTCACAGCAATGGCTTACGACCGCTATGTGGCCATCTGCAGACCTCTGCACTACACCATCATCATGAGCAGGAGGAAGTGTGAGACAATCATTTTAACATGTTGCACTGGAGGATTTGTACACTCAGCCAGCCAGTCTCTTCTTGTGACCTTCTTAACATTCTGTGGTCCCAATAAGATAGATCACTACTTTTGTGATGTGTACCCTTTACTGGAATTGGCTTACAGTATTGGTGTCTTCATCATTGTTGATTCATGTATAATTGCACTGGTGACATTTGTGATTTTGATGGTGTCCTATTTTCTAATATTACAGATGGTCAGGGTTTATCCTGCAGAGAGCTGTTCCAAAGCTCTTTCAACATGTGGTTCCCACATAACCATCATGGTCCTGTTTTTTGTACCTGTTCTGTTCATTTACATTAGACCAAACATAACATTCCCTGAAGACAAAGTGTTTGCTCTTTTCTACACCATCATTGCACCAATGCTCAACCCTCTGATCTATACACTGAGAAACAAGGAGATGAAAGATGCCATAAAGAAAATGTGGTATCATCAAATATGTTTGGAAAAGGAGCAAGTTCTGTGAAAGATGAATGAAAAACTCATACATATGATGATAAATATTTTACAACAATAAATCATACTTTGGTAATGACATTTTTAATAGCCATTCACAATTTAATTTCTTGCATTCTCTACTGTCCCTTTTTATAGTTTCAAACTGGCTTTCTGTGCACTGGGGTTCATTTCTAGTAGAGTAAACTGAACTGTGCACTGGGGAATTTTGAATCGTTAGTGTCCCTGTCATTTTGTCCACCACTGTATTCTTTCATTAGCTTTCATGTTTAAGTTTACAAAATTTTAAACAAATGATTTAGAGAATTTCTTAGATTCTGTGTTCTGGTCATCTTTGTCTATATGGTGTCTCAGAATTCACAATCCGCTAATCACTCTAACTTGTTAATTTTATTGTTTCATTAGAGACACGAGGGGCCACAAAAGTACAAAAAGCTATCTCAATTCAGCAAAATGAGTATGATCTTCTCCTACAAAACAATACACTGGCATAGTTAAATATCATAAAATACAGGACAGCAGTCAAATATTCTGCAAACGAGATTCGGTGTGACACCTACATGCACATTTTCATCTAGTAACTGTGTTGACTACTGAATTAACAATGTAATGTATTGGTAAGTATATCCCTGCGGGGCTTGGTGGCGCATGCCTTTAATCCCAGCTCTTGGGAGGCAGAGGCAGGTAGATCTCTGTGAGTTCAAGGCCAGCCTGGTCTACAGTGTGAGTTCCAGGCTATCTGGGGCTACAAGGAGAACCTGTCTCAAAAAGATGAAATGAATAAATAAATAAATAAATAAATAAATAAATAAATAAATAAATAAATCCTTAAGTGTACATCTCTAGCCATTCAAGTTAGTATCTCTGATTTGGTAAATCAAATGTTCAGTAATTCATTCTATCTTTGTGCTGAAATAAATCAATAAATCAAAGTCATGGTTAATATTACTTTTCTAGAGGCAATCTTACAAAATATTAAAAAGGTTTTTTATTTAATTTTTTAATCAGTTCTTGAAATCCAAGCTCAAGATGTCAGTAGATTTGATTTTTTTAGAAGTGGTCTCCTTGGCTCACAAAGGTTGCCTTCTCAATATATAATTACAGAGCATTTTCTTGGTAAACATTCACAATACATCCAAACAGAATAAATGGGATTCCAGTAAAACAGTCACATTTCAATTCATAATCTCTTCACAGGCCTTACCCCTAAATATACAATCTTGTACACATTGATTCAACATATGAGCTTTAAGTAAACACAGCTCCCAGGCTGAAGAGATAGCCTGGCAGTTAGGAGTGCCAACTGATCTTGCAGAGGACCTGGGTTTGATCCCCAGCACCCACATGGCAGCTGAGAACTGTCTTTAACTCCAGTTCCAGGGGAATCTGATACCCTCTTCTTCTGACCTCTGCGGCATTGCACATCATGGATGCACAAACCTACATGCAGGCAGTACATTCATACACATATAAAAGTAAATAAAATTTTAAAAAGTAAACACAGCTCCCTCTATAGCACCATTCAAACACAGTAGTGTGAGTGAATGTTAGGCATATATTTCCACTTGTATGTGACCTTCCTTGGGGGAAAAGATGATCAGACTTAATGGTACATGAGAGGACAGGATGATGAATGAGATATTGCACAAGTCTCTGGACTATGCTGATGATGTAAGGGTTTCTAGGAGGAAAAGCAAACCTACTTCCAGAATAAGTGTTTATTTCTCTTAGAACAAATTCTACCCCTTCCAGGATGTGTACTTTTCGCCATACTCGACCTGCAATATCAGGAGTGGTATTCTTATTAAGGGCTATAGCAAGTTAGACACTCAGTGTTGGCGGGACATAATAGTTGACAATAGCATTCTACTTATATGTTATGTAATAGGTGGCTTTGGCTTCAAAGTTTGAAAATATGATTTCATAAGGATTTTGAAGCAATGTATTATGAAAGCAATCAATAAATATGCATTTGTGAACACAAATACAATTAGCTGGCAAATCCTATTCAGATTTATATAAGACAAGAATATATTAGTAATTAAAACAGACCATAGGAAAACTAGCAATTGAATGATAAAAGTCATAAATATGTGAAATGATTTCAAGTAAAATTAATAAAATAGGAAAGATGAATCAATAATTAAAATGATACTGATTTTTTTTTTGCGTTTAAAAGAACAAAATTCTATGTCAGATATATGGTCTTTAATCCCAATCCTCAGGAGGCAGAAGATCTCTGTGAGATCTAAGCCAGCCTGGTCTACATGGTGAATTCCAGGTGAACTGGAACTACGGAGACCCTGTCAAAAAAAAAAAAAAAAGCATATGAGAATTACAATGAAGCTCTTAGACAAGTTATATTTTCAATAAAATATCTAATATTGAGAGATTAAGCATATTACAGGGCAGAAAACATTAAAGATGACTGTTATGAGCAGAAGTACTGATCATTATATCATAATAGGCAGTATATAATTAAAAAGCTTCAAAAATGTCTCTCTTAATTATTTTTTTCAAAATTTCTGTACATATCCAGAAAGAAGCTATGTTTATAGGATAGCTTAATAGTACATTCACTTTTTTCATAAATAAATCTAGAAACAAAAGCCAAGTTAATGTCTTAAAATAAGAGCCAACAAACAGAAAATAAAATTTTAATAATCATAATTTGTAAATTAAGAAAATTAATAACATGGCCATGAAGAAATATCATAAGTAAGATAGCAGGACGACAGTGTGGAGTCCAGGTGAGCCAACCCTGTCTGAAGACTACACCCCACCCCCCACCCTGGCAGCACAGGAGCACCTAGAAAACCCCCACCTCAGAGACAGCATGCAAAGCAGCATGGGCGGAGCTAGACAGACAGACAGCATGACCACAGAAGAAGGGAGCAAACACTCCCCACTCCACCCCCACTCAAGCTGCTGCTTTGGTGCTGGGGATTTGGGGGCAGAGTGTTAGTGATGCTAGCCTGCACATCCTAATAGAAGGAACTGGCCAGTTGGAAGCAGAGTGAGTGACCAAATAGTCCATATTAACACTTGAGATTAGCAAAAGAATTCTAACAACAGAACAAACCCAAATGCCAAAAGCACAATAAAGGAACAACAACTTGGGAAAAGCTCATAATTAATCCACGCTGAAATATATCAGTCCTATAGAAGATCCCTAAATGGAGATCTCTCTGGAAGGAAACCAAGACATGGACCTTAGAAGAAAAATCTTACACATATTCAAATAAATCAAAGAATATAAAGAAATAAATCAGAGAACTAAGGAGAGAGAATGGAAAAACTCAGGAAGTGGCTGGAGAGATGGCCTAGTGGTTAAGAGCTCCGACTGCTCTTGCAGAGGACCCGGGTTTGATCCCCAGCACCCACATGGTGGCTGAGAACCAACTTTAACTCTAGTTCCAGGGGAATCCAAGACACTCTTCTGACCTCCACAACATTGCATGACACGGGTGCACAAACCTACATGCAGATAGTACATTCGTGCACATACAAACATAATAAAAAATTTTAAAAAAGAAAAAAAAAGAAAAAACTCAGGAAGGAACAAGAAGGAAAGAATGATAAACTCTGGAAACAACTTGAGGGAGAGAATGATAAACTCCAGAAGGAAGCTGAAATGGTAAAAAGAAACTAAACAGCAAAACAAGGAGCTACAGGAAGAGATGAACAAGCTCCAAAAGAAAGTGGAAATACTAAAGAAATTACAGGATGAAATGAAAAAGGAAATTGGGCATTCATCCAATCAACAGGAAAGGATGGAAAAAAGTCTCAGAAGCAGAATGGATGAAGCAGAAAAAAGAATATCAGACCTGGAGGATAACATGGTTCAACTAGAGTGTTCAAGTAAAGATTATGAAAAATTAAAAAAAAAAAACCACAAGAGTGGAAAAACCAGGAAATGTATAACACTATGAAAAGACCAACCTACACATCATAGAGATAGAGGAAGGAGAAGAATCCCAAGACAACGGTATTGAACAGATCTTCAACAGATTAATAGAAGAAAAATTTCCCAAACTGAAAAAAGGACAAACCCATATAAATATCAGAAGCACAAAGAACAGGAAATAAAGAAGACCAGAAAACAAATTCCCCATGCCATATCATAGTTAAAATACTAGATGCTCAAAGCAAAGACAAAATAATGAAAGCCACAAGTGAAAAATAAGTTACATATAAGGGGAAACCATACAGAATTACTACTGATGTCTCAGTGCAAACTACGAAAGCCAGAAGAACGTGGACCATAGTATTCAGTGCTAATCGACTTTAGATGCCAACCCAGATTACTATACCCAGCAAAAATGTCAACTAGAGTTGAAGAAGAAAGAAAAATTTTTCATGACATAAAGAGATTAAAAGAATACATGTAAAGAAAGAAAGAAAAAAACACAAAAAATAAACCAATTCAAAGAACACAGGAGAGGAGCAACAATCCCCAGGCACATAGAAAGAGAAATTAATAAAAAGATAAATGTGTAAGTAGTAACCTAGACCAAGAATGCAAATGGATAATAAGGTGAAAGGAAGCAATGCACATCTCTCAATAATAATCTTAAATATTAATGGTCTAGACTCCCCAATCAAAAGACATAGACTGGGAGAATGGATTAGGAAACAGAATCCATCCATATGCAGCATACAAGAAACCCATTTCACCCTCAAGTACAGACACCAACTTAAAGTGAAAGGATGGAAAAAATATTCCAAGCAAATGGTACAAAAAACCAAGCAGGAATTGCTATTCTAATATCTGTCAAAATAAACCTCAGAGTAAAATTAATTAAAAGAGACAAAGAGGGTCATTACATACTTATCAAAGAATAATTAACCATGAAGATTTCACAATCCTAAATGTTTATTCACCAAACACAGGTGCACTGGACTTTATAAACACAATTCTGCAGGACCTCAAGACACAGATTAATCTTAGCACACTAATAGTGTGGGACATCAATACCCCACTGAGCCCCTTGGATAGAACAACTGGACAAAAAATAAACAGACATTGGAACTGAACAATACAATACAAGAAAATGAACCTCAGACATCTACAGAATATTCCACTTAATCACCAGAGAATATACTTTCTATTCAGCGCCCCAGGGAACATTCTCCAAAATTGACCACATACTGGGACACAAAAGAAATCTCAAGAAATACAAAAGGGTTGAAATTATTTCATGCACTCTATCATACCACAGTGCAATAAAGCAAAATATCAACATCAGAATAAGCCCTACTAGCTACAAAAAAACAGATGGAGATTCAACAACACAATCCTGAATAATGAATGGTTCAAGGAAGAAATAAAGAAAGAAATAAAAACATTCTTGGAACAAAAATAAAAAGACAATTCAACTCAACTCAACAGATTGGATACCTTAAAAGCAGTCCTAAGAGGAAAAATTCTTAGCCCTAAGTGCCTACATTAAAAAAAAAAAAAAACAAAAAACCCAGAACAAGAATAAATAAACGATCTAACACTGAAGCTAAAAACACATGTGAGATAGCAACAAATGAACCCTAAACTCAAGAGACAGGAAGAAATCACAAAAATAAGAGCAGAAATCATGAAATAGAAATAAAGAAAACACAACAAAGAATCAATAAATCCAAAAGCTAGTTATTTGAAAGGATAAACAAGATAGACAAACTCTAGCCCAGTCAACCAAAAGAAAGAAAGAGCAACTCCAAATCAATAGTATTCATGATGAAAAGGGAAACAGCACAATGGACAAAGAAAAGATACAGACAATCATCCTGAGAATCCTTCAAAAACATATATTCTAATAAATTTGAAAGCCTAAGAGAAAGGAAGGAATAGGGGCTGGAGAGATGGCCTAGTGGTTAAGAGCGCGGACTGCTCTAGCAGAAGATCCAGGTTAGATCCCCAGCACCCACATGGCGGCCAAGAACCGTCCGAAACTCCAATTCCAGGAGAACTCCAGTTCCAGCGGAATCCGAGACCCTCTTCTGACCTCCGCGGCATTGCACGACACGGGTGCACAAACTTGCATGCAGACAGTACATTAATACACATACAGAAATAAATAAAATAAAATAAATTAAAAAAATATCAAAATTAAAAAAAAAAGAAAGGAAGGAATATATGAAATCCTGGGAATCAATAAAGCTTTACCAGGAAGAGACTGACAGCTTTAACAGACCCATAATACATGATGAAACTGCGCTGGAGAAATGGCTCAGTGGTTACCATTTCTATTCAAACTGTTCAGAAGGATACGAACAGAGGGAAATATCCCAGATTCTTTCTATGAAGCAAGCATCACTCTAATACCAAAACCAAGCTAAGACACAATCAATAAAGAAAACTGTAGACCCATCTCATTAAAGAACATACATTCAAAAGTTTTCAACAAATAATTGCAAATTCCATACAGCCCCACATCAAAAAGATCATCCCTCCTGACCAAGTTGGATTCATATCAGAGATGCAGGGATGGTTCAACATACATAAATCAATAAATATCATAAAACACATAAATGGACTCAAAGATAAAAATCACGCAATCATTAGAATTGATGCAGAAAAAGTCTTTGACAAGATCCAGTATCCCTTCATGTTTAAAGTTCTAGAGGGAATTGTACTGAAAGGAATATTCCTCAACATTATCAAAACCATATAGAAAAAACAAATGCCAACATAATCCTAAATAAAGAAAAACTAGATCCATTCCCCTTAAAGGCTGCCCACTATTGCCACTCTTCTTCAATATAGTGCTTAAAATGTTTGCTAGAGCAATAAAGAAAAAAAAAATAAAGGGAAATTAAAGGAGTACAAATTGGAAAAGAGGTAGTCAAATCATCCTTTTTTGCAGATGATATGACAGTTTACCCAAGGGATGGTAAAAACTTAAGCAGAAAGCACCTAGAAATGATTAAGAGTTTCAGTAAAGTGAAGAGATACAAAATTAACCTAGAAAAATCAGTAGGGGCTGGAGAGATGGCCTAGCGTTTGAGAGTGCCGACCGCTCTTACAGAGGACCCAGGTTCTATCCCCGGCACCCATATGGCAGCCGAGAGCCATCTGAAACTCCAATTCCAGAACTCCAGCTCCAGGGGAATCCGAGATCCTCTTCTGACCTCCGCGGCATTGCACGACACAGGTGCACAGACCTGCATGCAGACAGTACATTGATACACATATAGAAATAAAAAAAAAAAAAAAAGAAAAGAAAAATCAGTAGCCTTTCTTTACATTAAATAAAAGCAACTGGAAAAGGAAAATAAGGAGCACTTCCCACTCACAATAGCCTCAATAAATAAATAAATAAATAAATAAATAAATAAATAAATAAATAATACCTGGGAACAAACCTAACCAAAGACAACAAAGACCTCTACTACAAAAATTTTAAACCCCAGAAGAAGTCAATTGAAGATGATGTCAAAAGATGGGAAAACCTCCCATGGTCATGGATTCAAAAAATTAATGTAGTAAAAATGTCCATTCTACCCAAATTAAGATACAAATTCAATTCAAGCCCAATTAAAATCCCCATGAGTTTCTTCACAGACTTGGAAAAAAATCCTGAAATTCCTATGGAAAAACAAAACACCCTGAAAAGATAAAGCAACCCTGAGCAAAAACTCTAATACAGGGGGGATTACTTTACCAGAATTCAAACTATATTAGAGGGCTATAGTCATAAAGGCAGCCTGGTCCTGGCACAAAACCAGAACCTTTGACCAACAGAACCAAATTGAAAATCCAAACTTGAACTCATGTAATTTCAGCCAACTCATATTCTAGAAAGGGGCCAAAAAACCTCGATGGAGGAAAGATAGCATCTTCAGCAAATGGTACTGACAAAACTGGATCAACATTTGTAGAAGAACAAAATTAAACCCCTACCTCTCACCCTGTACAAAAATCATTTCCAACTGGATCAAAGGCCTCAAGGTGAAACCCAAAACTTTGAAGGTGATAGAAGAAAATGTTGGAAGCAACCTACAAATCATAAGCATAGGAAAAGACTTTCTAAATAAAACAACGGCCATATGGGAAAAAAGGTCAGCAGTTGACAAGTGGGACCTCATCAAACTCAAAAGTTTCTGTACAGCAAAAGAAACAATCAATGAAGTGAAGCAAAAACCCACTGAGTGGAAGGAAACTTTCCAACAGAGATATGTCTAACAGAGCATTAACATCCAGTATATATAAATTACTCAAAAAACAAAGAAGAAAACAAATGACCTACTCAAAAGATGGAGTAAAGATCTGAACAGAGACTTCACCAGTGAGGAAGTAAAGATGGTGGAGAAACATCTTAAAAATGTTCAACATCACTAATAATTAAGGCAATGAAAATTAAAACCTCTCTGAGATATCATCTCACTCCAATAAGACTGGCTACGATAAAGAAAACAAAAGACACCAAATGCTGGAGAGGTTGTGGAGAAAGGGGAACACTCATCCACTGCTGGTGGGAATGTAAACTTGTATAACCACTATGGAAAGCAGTGTGGAGAACCCTTAAAAACTCAAAAATGAGCCTACCACCTGACCCAGTAATACCACTCCTGGGTTTGTACTCACAAGACATCCTACCATAGGGGTACATGCCCATCTGTTTATTGCAGCTCTCTTCACAATAGTGAAGATTTGGAACCAGCCCAAATGCCCATCAAGTCATGAGTGGATAACAAAAATGTGGTACATCTACACAATGGAGTTCTATGCAGCAGTAAGGAAAGATGACATCACGAGCATTGCAGGTAAATGGATGGAACTAGAAGCCATCATGCTAAGTGAAGTAACACAGTCCCAGAAAAAAAAAATAGCCAATGATTCCCTCACTTGTGGAGCTAGCAACAAATCCCTAGTTGAAAGGCTAGCTGAGAAATGTTTTTCTTATATTTACTTTTATCTGATAGCCTTGTGCTGTAATAATGTGAATCATTTAATGGGCTCTAGAATTAATTTACCACTTGTTTTCAGACATTGTAATTGCCATGTATGGGTGGAAGGAATGTAGTCATATTTTAAAGTAATAAAAATTAAATGGAAATCATGTGAATTCCTAAACATATTTTGGAATTAATATACAGTTTATTTTTGGAGGTCATAATTTTGGTATATTTGTGATATATAGATAGATAGATAGATAGATAGATAGATAGATAGATATTGAGCAATACAAATGAGAGGAAACAACAACATAAAGACTGGGTCAAAGAACTGAGTGTAACAGTTAAATTCTGCCCCAAACAATAAGCCTCTGCAGAGAAAAACTTTAAATAGACTGAGAAAAATATGCAAGACATGAAGGGCAGAATGCATGAACTGGGGTGGGGTGGGGGGCATGGAAAGGGGAATGTGTCTTAATTGGACTGAAAAGTCATGTGTGAAATAAACAAAACATCAATAAAAATATTTTATTTTAAAAAGGGGGGGAAGGCAAACTCATAATGATGATAATAGCAAAAACACAATATAGGTATTTTACAGATAATATTGCATATTTATTGAACTAAGCATGTTTTTTAAATAAACACCTGTTCTCAATAAAAATAAATAAATATCATAAGTAATTTCAAAGCTGTGTACTTTGGGGATATTGCAGAATGTTGGTCAATGTTATGAGATGTTCATTATATGGAAGACATGTTCTCCTCAACTGGTTTATAGCATCCATGCCAACCACAAACAATAGTCCAGTTGTAACTCTGATGAAAATTATTGGAAATTATGTAATAAATGAGAAGTATTAAAGTCCATTTAAGGCTTGATTCTCCTGAAGAATTAAATCAGAAAGAGTTTGAAGACTGCATAGAATGAAAAAAAAGTTCACCCATGATATTGCCCCGATAATCAATGAGTGTTCATTAAGTGTTTTCAGTGGAGGGAAATCTCCTCCTAGCATTAGAACCCACATCCTTATGATGACAGAGCTACCACTGAGAACTGGACAGCATCAGAACTTCAGGATAAGGAAGGGTTAGGGAAGCAGCTCAAAGTCTACATCAAGTCACATAGCAACAGAATGACAAATCTCAGAACCAGAGCCCCAAGAATCACTGTTGGCTGATGCTCTTCATAGCCAAATGGTTTGTTGCTCATTTAGCACAAATACCGGGCTCAGTTTTTTTGAATTATGTGAAGAAGTCAGGTTCTACATAACTAAATTGGTGTGTATTTGAGTTTTATTTAAAACAGTTTTGGAGGACTCACTTTTATAACTGCTGTTATGTTGGGCTCCTGGCTCATTTCCATGCAGGCTGGAAAGTCCCCACTTACCCCAGTCCTTCCCTGTTCCTGCATCCTATTGCCCCAGCACTTCCTACCCCTATCCATGCTGGAAAGCCTGGAACAAAGGGATGGCACCAACAGCCCAGTTCTGCATATTGAAGAGCTGATGTGCCCCACCCAATGCCTGTCTGAGCACTCAGACTGTAACCGTACTTGGACACAAACCACCTGCTAACCAGCATATCATCTTCCCTTGACCCCCTTACCTATAAGACACCCTGCCCTATCCTGGGCACACAAGTTCTCAGGCCCCATTCTCTGGGACTGGTGAAGTTTGTCTGGGAGCTATGCCAATAAACCTGCTTGTTTGTTATTAATCCAGTCTGATTTGGCTTCCTTGTGGGGGTGGACCTTTCATCTGGTGCCAAAAACCCAGGAGGAATTGAGTCCCCAGGCCATTGGTCTGGGTCCTGGCCATTTGGGAACCACTCTTCTCTGTGCCCTATGCAATGGTCTTTCAAGGTGGGGTAAGTTGCCTGTTTGCAGCCACTGCCTAAGAGGTACCAGGTGCCTCTCTGGGCCCAGGGGCCCTGGGATCCTGTCTGTAGTCACAGCCACTCCAGGACAAGCCCATTCCATCTATGAGACAGTCTCTGCTCCAAAGAGCCTTGCCAGATTGGAAGATGTCCCTCCCAAGGCCACTCCAACCCCATTGCTTGACCCCAGGCTACTAGAAGGATGCGTCACCCTAGTCTTAGGTCTCCAGAACAGGCTTTGGAATGGGCAAATCTGGGTCTAAACCCAATCCTCAGATGCCCCTTCGGTATCTACTACAAAACTTATATAAATTGGGATTCTCCTGGATCTTTAGCCCATAACATCTGATTTACATTTGTCTGTGGCCTGCCCACCATTCACTTTAGATGACTACTCAAAATGGCCATCAGAGGGCACTCTCAATTTCAACATCCTCTGTGATCTGGAAAATTTCTGTTTGCATCTGGGAAAATGGCCTGAGGTTCCTATGGCCAGTGTTTTGGGGGCCTGTGCTCCTGCCCCCACCTCTGTAGCCAGTTCATGACATCTCAGGTCTTGTTGGCCATGGTTACAGTGCCTCTGGATGACCTTTCCTCCAAGGACTCAGAACCTGAGCCCTCCACTCTGAGGTGCCTGAGTCACTGACACAACAGTTTTTCCCTGGAGCTCTGCCTGCCCCTCCCCCTTCTTCACTGCCACAGTCTATACCATAGTCTCTGTTCTCACTCTGGCTTCGTCCTTCTGAGTCCTCCCCTATAGCTTCTCATACATCATTCTAGAAAGCCCCTGCTTTCTTCTGGCCCCTCTGAAATGTGGCTGGGACTGGAGGTGTTGTTTGGGTACATGCTGCTGTTTCCCTCCATGAGCTGTCCTAGATTGAAAAGTGATTGGGTTCATTTTCTGCTAACCCATCTCCCCATATCAAAGAGTTTCACTATCTTTCTCAAGCTTATGGTTTGTCTTGGCATGACTGTGTAATCCTGGCTTCCACTCTCACCCCCCAGGGAGACAAATGAGTTCAGGCAGCCACTAGGCACTACAGAGACCAGATCTACTTACTGGATAATACAGTACCAGTGGGTGCTATGGTGGCACTGCCTGAGGAACCTGATTAAAATTATCAACAGTGAAAAAAGTGGCTGCCAGAAGAGCAACTTCATGGTCCATTGCATCCTTCAAGATATTTGAAAAAAAAAAAAAAAAAAAAAGCTGAGGACAGTCCACAGACACCCATCAAGGAGTTGGTGAGGTTGGCCTTTAAGGTCTTAAATGCTCAGGAGGAAGCAGCCAAGTCTTCTGGACAGGCTTGGCTACAGCAAAAGCTGCATTCCAAGCCCAAGCCTTGGCAGCTGCCCTGAGGCCAATGGCACTCCCACAGAGGGTCGGGGAGGGTCTACAAGGCCTCATCCTACCAGGTCCCAGCACAAGCCAGCTTTGCAGGGGCTGATTCAGATGTGGCCAGGAGGATCACTGGGAATGAAGCTGCTCCAACTCCTGACCACCCACCAAGACACCCCCTACCTGCTGGGAGTCTGGGCACTGGAAGTCAGACTGCCTTCATGCAGGCTTGTCCTCTGTGCCACCCCATGGAGGTCTAGCTCCAGTAGCCCAGGTACCTCAGACCTTTTCATCCTTAAGCTCATTGGCTTAGTGGAGGACTGATAGCACCCAGACTAGGAGACTCCCTTCACCCTCACTGAATCCAGGTAACACTCCAGGTAGCAGGTAAATCCATCACCTTACTGGTGAATAAAGAGGCTACCTTCTCTGTTCTGACCTCCCACTCATGTCCAATGGTCCCCACACCAATCTCTGTTGTGGGGGTGGATGGGACCTCCTCCTTCCAGCCAAGGACTTTACCATCTCCCTGCACCCTGGTGTGGCAATTTTTCTCTCACTCATTTCTGATCATGCCTGTCTGTCTGGTGCCTTTACTTTGCCATGATATCCTCAGCCACTTTGGGGCTACCTCTCTCTGGCCCCCATAACCTCTCCTGATTCTCACCTTCTTCTCCCTGACTGACTCACAGATACCTTCCCCAGGCTATCCTGTCCCTGCCCTCCCAGATCCGGTTTACCCCCAAGACTGGGATATCTCCACTCTGTTGATCACTGTCCACCAACAGCTTGTTCTAAATTGCCTAAGGACACCTCTTCTTTCCCTTCCAGACCCCAGTTTCTCATTTCTGACATCCACCAAACAGTACACACTGGCCCAAGGCTTTATTCTACTTTTCAGAGCCCCTTTTGATCCCGTTGATCTTCAAGCTCATATTCTACAGTCCACTCTTCTTCCCAGACACGTTCCAGAGCCAATCTGCAGGGAACGCTCAATAAGCCAGCCCCTTCACCAGTTCTAAGGACAGCAACTGGACAAAGACTGGCAGATCAACTTCACCCACACGCTCACTCATAAAACTCCACTATTTCCTAGCCCTTGTTGACACCTTTACAGGGTGAATAGAGACATTCCTCACCTCCAGGGAAACTGTGGATATGATGGCCCAAACACTCCTTAAACACATTATTCCCAGGTTTGGCATGCCATGGACCATCATCTGCAAGGTCCATCTCTAAAGATTTAAACATCTCTTAAAAGCTTCATATTCCCTACCACCCACTGTCACTGGAAAAGGTAAAAAGGGTCAACAGCCTCATCAAACAACTCACCTACACTCTCTATTAAACTTGGGCTATCCTGGCCCTCACTTCTCCGTATTGCTCTCTCCCACATGTGGGCTACCCCAAGCTCTCCTGCAGGACTTAGTCCATTTGAGCTCCTACATGAGTTTCCTCCTCAACAACTGCCTGCCCTGCACGCCCTGACTCCTTGGTTGGTTGGCTCCCATGGTCAGTCCCTCCTCTTCTTCCACTCCAAAAACTACCTCCCTGCAACCATGATGGCAGACCCAGCCACCACAGAGACCAACCTCCCTTTCCTAAGGAGATTGGGTACTCCTCAAATAATTAACTACAAGGTCTCTAGAGTCTAGATGGACAAGACTGTATATTGCGGTCCTCACCACCACTTCAGCAGTCAGACTCCTAGGACGTCAGTTCTGGTACAACCTATCCAGGCTCAAGAGGGTAATTGTCCAGGATGATTGGTCTCTCCAGCAGCCAGTACTCACCTCCCTGTGATTCTCCAATAACTGCCCTATTAATGGTAATCCTGAGCCTCCAATGGGCAGGTGAGATGATGGCTATCTTGGCCTAATGGTGGTGCTTTTATGTCCAAGATTCTAACACAGGTGACACAGGCACACACAGGGCCTACTTGGGACAGGCAGACTGTGACCCTGAGGGATGCCAGCATATGTTCTCCATTTCTATTCCCACCTTCCACTGTGCCCCACTAGGCTGGTCTCAGCCTGTGTAATGTTTCACCTATGATCAAACACCTGAGTCATGCTACACTCTGTAGGACTGTGAAAATGGGTGGTGCCCCTCGCGATACTACATTATGCACTGATTCCATGCCAGCAGACCCACCAATTGTAGGTACAACATCCTCCAACAGAAATATCTCTTTATCCCTCAACTACAGTTCACATCCATGGAATGAACATTGGGCCCAAGGCATTACTGGTAAGATATACAAATGGAAAATGTATTCCTACCAATATGAAGACATTAAAATCTGGCACTCATATGTTCAGGTAGTTCCAGCCATATTTCACAGCCTGGCAAACCTCACTGAGACTATCAGAAAACAGGAGGATTCTGTTCAGTCCCAGGTGAACCAGGAGACCCACAAGGGTAAGGCCTCCTCCTGGTTGGGACTGGTTTAGGAAGGGGCAGCTTTACTCAACCTCTTAGGATTATCTAATTTCAGGAGCTGCTTCCTCTGGGTCACTCTCCCTTTGCAGCAGTACCCTTACCAATGCCCTTTAAGGTCCTTCCCTCCTGAAAACAACCACCCTGACCTCCTCTCCATGGAATTCCCTTCTTCTTGGACTCTGGACATTCAATTCTCCTTTTGTTACTTGGGCTCATGCCTCCTCTGCAATGGTATCTAAACACCCCAGGTGGGTTCTTCTGGTGTAATGGAACTCTATCTAAATATTTCTCCTCTGCCCTCTCCCTCCTCTGTGCCTTCCATTAACACTGGCTCTGCAGCTAACACTCTTTGGGCAGGACAAACTTGCCATGATTTCCTCTCCCCCTTCTGAGCCCAGCCAGAATTGGACAAGTTGTGCAGGTTTTTTCATAGTGATGGTGAGCAACTCAGTAGTTTCATCCCTGGTGGCATCAGCCCTGAGCAGGAGTACCATAGCTCATCTGAACAACTCCAGAAAGTCATTGAGGACTAGGCAGAGTCCTTCCCCTCTCTACAGCACCAGATCATCTCAGTGTTCCAGGTCACATTGCAGAACTGCTGGGCAATGGAACTCTTCACAGCTGACAAATGGGGCACCTGCGTCTTCCTGGGGGAGGAGTACTGCTACTACATCAACAAGTCAGGCCTGCTAGAAAATCAGATTGATTCACTCCAGAGGCTGGGGAAGACATCAGGAGGTACAGCCAACTCCCCCTTCCCCCACCCGCTGGGGAGGGGGCAACTTGTCCTCATGCAGCCTGGAAAGTCCATGCTTGGCCCAGCACTTCCCTGTCCCTGTATCCCATTGTTCGAGCCACACGGCCCCAACCCCACCAGCACTGGAAAGCCTGGAACAAAGGGATGATGCTAAAAGTGCAGTTCAGCATTCTGGAGAACTGATGTAGACCACCTAAGTGCCTGCCCAAGTGCTCAGACTGTAACCATACTTGGACAAAATCCAGCTCCTAACTGGCACATCATTTTCTCTTAAGACCCCCCTGCCCTAGCCCAGGCATGACTTTTCTGGCCTTGTTCTCTGGGACCAGTGACCCTCACCCAGGAGCTACATGAATAAAGCTGTGTTTGTTATTAATCTGCTCTCTGATGTGGCCTCCTTGTGTCTGCAAACCTTTCAATTGTGAACTTGCTACTATTTTTACAAAACAAACTGAGAGAACCATGGGAATGTCCTTTGGAAAAATGATATTTATCCACCCTTTTAACCAAAAGGGTAATCTTCTGTTTTGAGGTCATTCAATACTATCTTAGCTTATGAATAATATAAACGATCATACTAGGCTAAGGATCCTCTTCTAACCTTCACATACAGCTTTAATTCTTCACCATTCTTCACCATTTTACCTTGATCTTGGCACAGAATATTGTGTGTATATGTGTGTGTTTGTGTGTGTGTCTGTATGTGTGTCTCGGTGTGTCTGTGTTTATAGTGTATGTCAAAAGCAAATGTCATAACAAGTGAATATCACCTCACAGCAATGAAAATTATCAAATGTCTGTTGCACAGAAGAGGCTTAAACTGATAAATGTATTTGTGCTTGAATGTGCTGTTTTAGCTTTGAGGAAGGAAAAATTCTCTGATAAGACAAATCTTCCTGCTTTTTTCTTCTCCATTTCAACAAAGAGATAGCAAGGCTTTTGCTCTAGAGCACTGTTCCAGAAGAAATCTGAAGGAGCTGGTCCTCAGAGAAGCTTGGGCCACACTCTTGAATGTTACTCTTTCTTTGTTCAGGCATCACTGTACTGGGCATTACACTGCCAGAAAGCTGGACATGTAAAACTTTGAAGGTAGTACTGATAAACTTTTGAGATAATGATATTCTACCTACAATGAATAGAAAAAATAAAATGGATAGATGACACTTGGATTATTTGTAGAATTGGTGTTCGAAATAATCTCATTTGTAATATCCATAGGAGTTAAGATTGTTTTACATTGGCAGAGGTAACATAGCAGTACAACAAAAAAGTGAACATTGATGCCCAGATATCATCAATAATAATTATATACAATAATAATTCTCATGTACTGGTTGTAAATACCAACTTTTTCAGGCTAACAGGCAAAGGTGAAGTTTCATATTTATTATTATAATACTCATTCTCTGTGACTCTGTTATTCATAGATCTTAAGTCTCCAATTCATTACCAAATGTCATAACCCCAACTTCTGACTTACATTGTTCTCAGTCTCCTGCTAACAGAGAGCTTTGTAACTATGACAGAGGTGGACATCAGTACGATGGTAGACCAGGGCTTCCATGCTTGTTCCTCAAGACATATCAATGTGATAAAAGCATTTGCACATCAATGTAAGGATAATCTGGGGGCATACTACATGGCTTTAATGTAACACAGAAAGGCTCATTAAAGGGTGTACAGGGCTCTTTCAAATTACTTTCACTACCCTTCCTCCCACACCAAGAGGCCTAGAGTTGGGAAGAAATACTGTAGGAGAGACAGAGGTGCACACCAGATCTTGCCTGAATTATTAACTATGTGAGTACCAGAAGAAAACTCATCATGTGCCAAGGCCCCAGACTCTAGACCTGTAAAATGAGCCTCTCCATACCTGGCACACATCAAGTTTGAACCTGGTTACACAAGATACACACTTAACCCCTAGAATTGGACTCTTGACCTACCACAGTATGGTCACAGACTCAGAATTCAGGATGAAACCCATGTTGCCAGAATCCAGGCTGGCCCCCAAAATTCCATATTGAGGTCAGTCACTGGGCCATTCTGGCCAGCAAAACAAAGGCTGGACACCATCATCAGTACTGGGCTGGGCTCAGTCTTCAGGATTGCAGCTGGGGTGGGTCAAATTACCATTTTCTAGTACCAAGTTGCTACCTGCTGCTCCTTCTAATCCCAACTTAAAAGCAAGACTCTGTGGCATACGCTTCTACAGACCCAGGGTTCACATCCTCATCATTAGGCCCAAGGTTTGGACTCACGCCCACAGACACAGAATATGGGGACACTTTACAGGCCCAGATGGTTAAAATCACAAAAATATCTTATCAGTGAAGGACATGCTTGGAGACATGGAGTCATTCAGATATGAAGATCTCATTTATTCTTCAAGCAACTTTTATCCCCCATGGGGCAAATCAATCCCTGAAGCTTAGTTCCCCTTTCCTTGGCTGTAGCTGCTTTGGTTTGCTCTCATTTTGGTTTGATCTCATGTACACAGGCCTTAATGTCTCTTCAGAACTTGTGTAAACACAAATTACAGGGTTTAAATCTTAGTAGTATTGTGTTAAGGCTAACTGTGGTTTCTTGGCAGATTCCTTAGATTATAAAAGATTATTAACTTTAGAAGAACTGTTTATTTAATGCCTGATGGGAGTTCAGTAATTTTTTATTCAAAGTTTCTTTGGGGATACACTTCAACCTACAAATAAGAGAATGTCTTGAGAGAGCTAGTCTCCAAAGTGACATACCGTATCCAACTTGGAATTTAACCAGTGCATTTATAACATGTTTACAACTTCTGAAATCACAATGGCATACAGCTGAGGATGGAAAACTGAAGCATTTCCCCTATAAATGCCACTGATGTTTTTGTTTCAAGATTGCAATATTTTCTTTATAGAAGACAAACAGGGTACTGATAAAGGCAGGATACAGATAGGCTGATTGATTGCCTGGAAGTAATATTATGTTACTTAGAAGTGAAAGAAAACTATGAAATTGAATGACTATATACTTGTATGGCTATCTACTATAAGCCATATATAGTCATATAGGCATACATATGTATATCTAGTTATATATGCATACATATGTATTTGTGTATATATATATATATCCTTTTATAAATGCATTTTTCTCTTTCTTCCAAACTTTATGAAATATTTTCTACCAATTTTCTAATACTTAAGTAAATAGCAATGAATGGTTGAGTTCATAGTCCTCAATAAATGTTGAAATGATGCCCCTCATTTTTTTTTTCTGAATTTTCACAGTGAAGGAATTAATAGCAGTAGGGTTTTCTAAAGAAAAATTACATAAGTGTTTGGAAGACAAAGAACTGGTATTTTTCCAGAACAACAAAAGAAAGAGAATATAAAAAGAAATGAAAGGATATTAATGGACTATTTTTCTTTTCCTGCATTCTTTATGCAAAAAAACCATAGTGAATAATGAAAACAGTATAAAATATCATGATCTGTAGTCCCATAGTAACAGAGCATTATGAGTATTAATGTGGAACAGATTTAAAAGGTAAAAATTGCAGTGGGAAATGCTAGCCAGATACAAGAGAAATATAATTAAATTCACCAAGACTTTAAACTGTCTAAGAGAAATAATGAAAAATGCAGAATGAAATATTTATTTGACCTAGGCATTTTGAGAAAAATTGGCTGCTAGAAACAATTAAAAACAAATAAATAAATTATACAACATATCAGCAGAGAACGTATACAAGGTGTTTAGATCACAGGATTTTAGTATTTTAGTACTGTACATAAAATGTTAAATTATGTCTATAAATACTATTTGGTGTCAATCAATACATGTTCAAATTATGAATACTACTCCTTTCTCTTTTGAAATTAGGGATCAACAATCTTGCAAGATAAAGGATTCAATCCATGTAAAATGTTTAGAATTGTGAATAAATATAAGACAAGATCATTCCTCTTTTTCATATGTGTAAAACAGGACTGGTGATCTAGTTTATATATGTGATTATAGCATTCATTTTCCTACTAAGTTTTCAGTGTATTTTTTTATTCTTTTCATTTCATGTTTAGAATCTGATAAATATGCATTTGTGCACGAAAGCAAAATAAAATAAAATGTATTAATCTTGAGGACAGACCAAATAATACCAGTTAACTTAATTTTTTTTTTTTTAATTTTTATTTATTTATTTATTTTTATGTGTATGAATGTATTGTCTGCATGCAGGTCTGCGCACCCGTGTCGTGCGATGCCGCGGAGGTCAGAAGACGGTCTCGGATTCCCCTGGAACTGGAGTTCTCCTGGAACCGGAGTCACAGACGGTTCTCAGCCGCCATGTGGGTGCTGGGGATCGAACCCGGGTCCTCTGCAAGAGCGGTCGTCACTCTTAACCGCTAGGCCATCCCTCCAGCCCAGTTAACTTAATTTTAATGGTCATGGCAGACTGAGAATGGAAATGCTTATATTAATGACAAATGTGTTATTTATTGGTTACCTCCTGTAGGGTTGGAGTTTCTAGTACACTTTCTCAAGTAAGGGGGTTGCAGAATGGAGAAGAAATCTAAAGATGATCAGAATATAATGTGTGAATGCCACAAAGATGTAATTTAAGTAAGATTGTGGGGGTGTGAGGGAAATGGATGGGCATTTACTGTGAACCAATAACAAGTCCTGGAATCTGAATCCAAAGCTCATTCAACAACCTAAACTGACTATGACAGCAAAATAAGTCAGTATTAATGATTTTAAGTAAGATTTGAGAAGAGGAGATTTAGACAATTTAGAGTCAAAAGAAGCCTAAATGTTGAAGAATAAGGATGTTTTGAGTGTTTAGAAAAGGGGAAAACTTAATTTTAGGGTTTATGTAGAACAGAAACAAATAGGGCTGGTGAAGAGCTGGATTGTCTTGCATGAAAACTAACATAAGAAGGTTGCCACAGAAATAAGGAAACCAAGGTGATATTTAATTTTGTTTAAAATAATTTCTATAAATTCAGAAAACCATTAATTTACTTAAATGTGATTGATGGATTCTTTGTGCTTTGTATCATTTATGGCTTTAGATTTGGGCAATACTTCCTCTGGAAGGCAACATATATTTCTCATCTGTTGTGTTTGATTCTTATTATATTTGATGTATTTAATTACAGGAAGTAAGTATAGACACATTGCTGTCTGTCATGGGATTTTATGTTCTCTTCATTGATTTCTGTACTGTTGAGTGAAACCTGATGCTTTTCAAGCCAAGGTCAGCATTTCTATAAGGCACTTATAATTTTTTTTTGTATGAGAGCTATACAATAATCATTAGAAATATTTAAACATTATAAATTAATATAAGATTTTACAATGAAATAGAAATAAAGAAAAAATAAGATTCTACCCTGACCTTAAACAATGTCCTTTACTATCATCTACCATTGGCTATTCTTAATGGACTAATTACAAAATGATAAAGAATATGTTATCCTAACTCAGTTTTGTAACTTATCCGGAAAATGGTAAAATTTCTAAACCCTTAGCTTATCCTTTCCACTAGTATAGCTATTAATATGATTCCCTATCATTAAAAATTAACTTTTGATGATAAAAGCTATGATATATACACCATTTAGAGATATAAGAATAGGTGGATGTGTGAGGAGAGATATTTTAGTAGATGTATTGATTTTTAACAGTACTCACAGTGACTCATGCCAACCCTAATCGATATTTCTAATGCTTACCTGTCATTTTATTTTTCAGCATGCCTGGTGACTCTTAACTGCCTTGTGAAATGGAAAGTACTAGCAATATCACTGAATTTATTCTCTTGGGACTTTCCCAGAATAAGAAAATTAAAAACCTCTGTTTTCTGCTGTTCCTATTTTGTTATATAGCTATCTGGTTGGGAAATATGGTCGTAATGGTTTCTATCACATGCACTAAGCTAATTGACCAACCCATGTATTATTTTCTTAATTATCTTGCTTTATCAGACCTGTGCTATACCTCCACAGTCACTCCGAAGCTAGTCACTGACCTGCTGGTAAACAAGAGCATAATTTCCTTTAACAGTTGCATGGCACAGCTGTTTGCCATGCACTTCTTTGGGGGGATTGAGATCCTCATCCTTACAGTGATGGCTTATGACTGCTATGTGGCCATCTGCAAGCCACTATACTACCTGGTCATCATGAGCACAGGGAGATGCCATGTCATGGTCACAGCTTGCTGTGTTGGTGCCTTCCTTCATTCCTTTATCCAGTGCCTCCTTACTAGGAATCTCCCCTTTTGTGGCCCCAATGAAATGGATCACTATTTCTGTGATGTATACCCTTTGTTGAAACTTGCTTGTATAGATAGCTACACAGTCGGGATACTGGTGGTGGTCAATTCAGGCATGATGGGGTTGGTCATATTTTTGGTGTTGATGTGGTCTTACATTTTTATATTATACACTCTGAGGGCTTACCCTGCAGAGAACCGTGGCAAAGCCCTTTCCACGTGCAGCTCCCATATCACTGTTGTTGTTTTATCCTTTGTGCCTGTACTTTTCATTTACATTAGACCAGCAAAAACTTATCCAGAAGACAAAGTATTTGCTCTGTTCTACACCATCATTGCTCCCATGTTCAACCCACTGATCTACACACTGAGAAATACAGAGATGAAAAACGCCATGAGGAAGGTTTGGTTTCATAATCTACTCCTGATTAGAAGGAGAAGCACTACAAAAACATTGCTGCTACTCAGTTTGGGGGGAAAAAAGCTAAAATAAGGTTTATTTCTTTTTACTTTTTGTAATATTTGAAACTAAGTTTATCCATACTTCCTGAATAATAGTAAATGATGGTAACTCTTTTCCATTGATTTTAAATAACTATTCTTGCAAGCTAATGGGTAAAGTTTAGGTATCAAACTTATGAATATATGAATCCCCTATGAATTAGTTATTCTTGTGTTCTTTAAAAGTCTCAGATTCAGGGCTGGAGAGATGGTCTAGCGGTTAAGAGCACTGACTGCTCTTGCAGAGAACCAGGGTTTGATCCCCAGCACCCACACGGTGGCTGAGAACCGTCTTTAACTCCAGTTCCAGGGGAATCTGACACCCTCTTCTGACCTCAGCAGCATTGCATGACATAGGTGTACATTCATACACATAAAAAATAAATTAAAATTTTAAAAAGTTTCAGATTCAATATCAGATGCCATAATCTCAAATTCTGAATTCTATTTTCTCAGTTTTTCTATTAACATAAAAATATATAATCATAGCACAGAAAGATGACAGGCTCCCTCAATCCCAGACATATCACCTTTTACACCTACCCATGCACACCCATGTACATATGCTAGGAGACATACTACAGCATGAGTCTAAGACATAAAGAAGGGACAATCCACTGAAGGAGGTACAGTTTGTTTGGGGGAGGGTGACTCTTTCAAGTTACCTGTATCAGCTTCCTGTCTCTCATACTTAGCAGCATAGAGTTGGGATGAGACAATGTTTTTGTAAGAGAGAAAAATATGCACCAGACCTTGCCTGGTCCCTTAAATTATTGAACGCTATAGTAAAAACACCTAAGGTAAGGCCAAAGACAGACTGGACACAGTAACCTTCACAATGAGCCTGGCAAAGGCTGTTATGTACCATTGCACGTCCTGTTTATCCAAGATGTATAGATACACAACAGTACTGAACACTAGACCTGTGAAAGAACAAGGTCACCTTCACAGATTTAGATTCCAGATTGAAATTAAGACCGAAAATGCTCCATTCATATGAAATATAGGCACATTCTTTCCTCAGGGCCAGGATGCCCTCCCTTCTAGATAAAGCTCCAGACCACCACAAGGCTGGTCTCAGTTTGGGGCTTTCAAATGTACAACCTAGTGCAAAACTTGCGACTGCAGATGCAGGCTGCCCCTCCTAGTCCCAGGCTCAAAGCTAACCTCTGTTGCACATGCTTTTGCAGACCCAGAGTTCAGACTTAGTTCATTAGAACCTAATTCTGGACTCATACTCGCCATGCAGCATTTGGGGCCAGTTGGGAGAAGATGATTAATATTGAAATAACCCATGGCTGATGCCACAAGCTTACATCCTCTACAGGTTAGATGTTATAAGCCACAGTAAGACCCTGTCATATTTAACAGGGGGGAAAATTGTAATTCATGGATTAACATATCCAAACATGTGTCTATGCTAAAGTAACCTACCATAACTATTAGTGCTGCTTAAATACCTATATATCTAATTGCTTGTTCTTCATTAGTAGGATCGAAAGGTTATTCCTGGACAAACTGTCAGCCCATGAAAGGAAACAGCCAGAATTGACCAGAGTCCAAGTCAACAGCTCCAGAGAGAGTGGACTGTTTTACCTCTCATCCACCTGTGCCCCTTTTCTAAGCCTAGGGAACAACCTGCGGAAGAGGGGGCGTGGTAGAATGTAAGGGCTGCGATTGGGGTGAATGGTGAAACTACAGCAATGTAGTCTGGACACTCATTTGATCAACTTGATTGAACAAACAACCTGTCACCCCCCACTGGATGGTGGGGCTGTAGGTGTTTGGGCACAACAGCCTGCAGATAGGTTTTGCATGAAGGATGCTTGTACTCATGGATTATCACTTATAGCTAAAAATGGAAAAAAAAACTGAGAGAAAAATGCAGGACAGTTATGGCAGAATGCATGATCTGGGATGGGGTGGGGGTGGGGGGGAGGGAAAGGGAAATAAGCCTGAACTGAATTGGAAAAAATGTATGAAATGCACAAAGCATCAATAAAAATTAATTAAAAAAAAAAAAAAGAAAATGTCATTGTTTCCTTCCTTTTGTATTACTCCAGATTATACATAATATAAGCAACACATATGTATCAAAATTATAACCTCTGGGAATAAACTGTATGCTAATTCCAAAATGTTTGGGGGTTCACATTTTTTCCCTTTAAGTTAATATTACTCTAGAAAACAATAACGACATAAGACTTGGTCAAAGAACTGACTGATACACTTAAACTCTGCCCAAAACAACAAGCCTCTCCAGAAAAAAAAAACCTTGGAAAGACTGAGAGAAAGATGCAAGGCATGTCTGGCAGAATGCATAAAAATGATTTGGGGGAGGGGAGGGAGAGCGGAATGTATCCAAATTGGACTGAAAAATGATGTATGAAATATACAAAATGTCAATTAAAAAATTTAAAAACTGATAATGGCTTGCAGCTAAGGGATGTGAAGACTTCAGATTTGAAAAAGCATACCAAAATTTCAAAGAACTAATCTGTGTTTCCAGATGTTCCTTGGGGTAAGTTCTTTAAGTGGAGCATGGTCAGCCTATGTTGAGTTAATACGAAGAAGAAGGAGATGGAGAAGGAGAAGAGGAAGAAGAAGAAGAAGAAGAAGAAGAAGAAGAAGAAGAAGAAGAAGAAGAAGAGGAAGAAATATTTTATTTTATTTATTTATTTTGCTTTCATAATTTTTTTATTGATGCTTTGTGTATTTCATACATCATTTTCCAACTCAGTTCAGGCATATATCCCCTTCTCTTCCCCCCACGCCACCCCTACCCATCCCAGATCATGCATTCTGATGTAACTTTTCTGCATCTTTCTGGGTTTTTTTTTGTTTTGTTTTGTTTTCATTTTTTTTAACAATAAGTGATAATTTGTGAGTACAAGCAACCTTCATGTAAAACCAATTTGTGAGCAGTTGTGCCCAAACCCACACAGCTCATGGGTCCCACCATCCAGCAGGGGGGGCTTGTATGTTCAATCAAGTAGATCAAATGAGTGTCCAGTCTATATTGTTGTAGTTTCACCATTCACCCCAATCGCAGCCCTTACATTCTACCAAACCCCTTCTTCCACAGATTGTTCCATAGGCTTAGAAAAGGGGCACAGGTGGATGAGAAGCAAAACAGTCTACTTTCTCTGGAGCTGTTGTCTTGGTCTCTAGTCAATTCTGGCTGTTTTCTTTCATGGGCTGCCAGCTTGTCCAGGCATAACCTTTCAATCCTACTAATGAAGCACATGCAATTAGATATATAGGTATTTAAACAGTATAATATATAGCCTTTCGATCCTATTAATGAAGCACTCGCAATTAGACATATAGGTATTTAAACAGTACTAATTGTTATGGTAGGTTACTTTGGTATAGACACAGATGTTTGGATGGTATGTTAATCCATGAATTACATTTTCTTCTGTTAAGTATGACAGGGTCTTCGTGTGGTTTATAACATCTCCTAACCATTAGAGGATGTAAGCTTGTGGCATCAGCCGTGGGTTATTCCTCCAAGGAGAGAGCTAATAGCCAATTAGATTTGGGATATACAGACATATGGCTGCCACTGCTGCACAGTATTTCCAGGCAGATGAGGTGTAGCTGGTGCTGACGGAGGAGTCTTGCTTGACTCAAGGAGACCTATATTTGCTTTATTGGTTTAGTGGCCTTTGGTAACACTCTCTGGCATTCCAGAGACCATCTGTATACTTGCAAGTGCGGTCTCCATACATCTTTCCCATGTTTATATCAGGTCTTCAACAGCAGGGCCTTATCGCCTCTCTTCCTGCAGATATCCCAGTTTGGAGGCAAGGAGCCTTTACCTTTTGTGGGGGCTTGGATCCCCTGGCCAACATCTCCTTGGTAGAATAATCCATTGTTGATGTCAGAGCTCCTGTATTAATATATTTTGTTTAAGTGCATAGCTTAAGGAGACTTTAGCATTATATTTGGTTCTGAATAGAGAATAATCCTTTTCACAGTTTCTATGTCCATTAGTCAATTAAAGAAGGCAGTTTTACTGATTTTACAAGAGAATACCTCTATAACAGCTGGCTCCAATCTACAGCTGGAGAACGACCTCATCATCATCATATTTCTCCTTATTCTATGGGGGGGAGTTAAGAAAGTCTCTTGTATTAAAACCTTTGCGGCACCTAGAAGGTAAGCTTCGTTAGGAATCATTAAAAATAGTTGTTACTAGTAGGATCCACAGAGGGGCCTGATGTCTGCAGCAATCTGAGGCATTTCTTCCCTTCAATGCCCAGAGGAGTCAATCCTTCTGCTGGCACTTTCTGGTACATCCTACTCACTGCAAAGCTGCATTTTCTTTCTCAGCCATTAAGTTGGTGATACTCTGGCCTGTTGGAACATACAAATCCTTTCCCATAGTTAGTTTTAAGATTTGGGTTGCAAGGTTTTTTGACAAAAAGTTTTCATATCTATCTATATCCCCCTTTTTTATTTAAGGTGTTTAGTTTTGACCCATGAGTCTCAAAAAAGCAGTTGTTTTATACATACCTATAGGGTGGAATCAAGGCACAGATTTCATCAAGTTCACCCATGCTGTTTTGGGTTACTGTATGTGATTAACTTGGGAAACAAAGTTCATTTTTGAGTTAAATCATCCTATAGGTGAAAGAGATTGCTACCAGGTGATACTATATGACAGCAAAATTATAGAGAACATTTGTTTATACCAATCCCAAAGTAATTGTTATACAGATTTTAGTTAAAGCTAATGTGGACAAGAGCAATTTATATCACCAATTAACTCAGATGCATTACCGTTTTTATCAGTCTTCAAACCAATGTTGTCCAATATGCCCATATTTACTTTTACTAAGTCCTAAAACACCATGTATCTTGTAGACAGAGTCTGGGCAAAACTGGATACTTGTTGAACTCATGTCAATTAAACATGCACCAATCGAATATACACCCGTGTCCCTCTCCCACCCCTCCCACCCCTCCCGAGTCACTATTTCAGTCAGCCTTCTGATGCAATCTTTCTGTTGTTGTTCTTTTAATGTGCATCCCTCTCCACAAGAAATATTTATAACTGGGTTATTGGTACTAGCGTCCACATATGAGAGATACCATTTGTCGTTTGTTTTTCTGGGACTGTGTTACTTCACTTAACATGATGTCTTCAAGCTCCATCCATTTACCTGCAAAGTTCATGATGTTGTCTTTCTTTACTGCTGCATAGAATTCCATTGTGTACATGTACCACATTTTCTCTATCCACTCGTCAGTTGAGGGGCATTTGGGTTGATTCCAGTTTTTTGCTATTGTGAACAGAGCGGCAATAAATATAGCTGTGCATGTATCTCTGCAGTAAGATGAGTCTTGTGGGTATATACCCAGGAGTGGTATGACTGGGTCAAATGGCAGGATCATTTTGAGTCTTCTAAGGGTTCTCCACACTGTTTTCCATAGTGGCTGCACAAGTTTACATTCCCACCAGCAATGGATGAGTGTTCCCCTTTCCCCACACCCTCTCCAGCACTTGGCATCATTTGTTTTCTTGATCCTAGCCAGTCTTACTGGAGTAAGGTGGTATCTTAAGGTGGTTTTAATTTGCATTTCCTTAATTATTAGTGATGTTGAACACTTCTTAAGGTGTTTCTCAGCCATCTCTAATTCCTCCTCTGTGAAGTCTCTGTTCAGATCTTTGCTCCATCTTCTGAGTGATTCATTTGTTTTCTTTCTTCTTTGTTTTTTGAGTAGCTTGTATACTCTGGAGATTAATGCTTTGTCAGATGTATCTGCTGTGAAGGTTTCCTCCCATTCTGTGGGTTTTCTCCTCACTTCCTTTATTGTTTCCTTTGATGTACAGAAGCTTTTGAGTTTAATGAGGTCCCATTTGTCAATTGACGACCTTATTTCTTGTGCAGCTGCTGTCTGATTTAAGAAGTCTTTTCCTACACCTATGTCTTGTAGTCTGCTGCCAAGTTTCTCTTCTATCACCTCCAGAGTTTTGGATTTCACGTTGAGGTCTTTGATCCATTTGGAATTGACTTTTGTACAGGGTGAGAGGTAGGGGTGTAATTTCATTCTTCTACAGGTGGTGATCCAGTTTTGCCAACACCACTTGTTGAAGATGCTGTATTTCCTCCAATGTGTGTTCTTGGCCTCCTTATCAAATATGAGATAGCTGAAATTGTATGTGCTCAGGTTTGGATCAGTAGGCAGCTGAAGATCTACACCAACAGTAGTCAGCTGAAGAAGGAATACAAGGAGAACTTCCCACTCACAATAGCCTCAAAAACATAAAATACCTAGGAACAAACCTAACCAAAGACACCAAGGACCTCTACAACAAAAATTTTAAACCTCTGAAGAAGAAAATTGAAGAACACACCAGGAGATGGACAAACCTCCCATGCTCATGGATTGGGAAAATAAATATAGTAAAAATGTCCATTCTACCTAAACTTGTATACAGATTTAATGCAATCCCAATCAAAATCCCCAAGAGCGTCTTCACAGGTTTGGAAAAAAGAATCCTCAATTTCATTTGGAAAAACAAAAGACCCCGAATAGCCAAAGCAACTCTGGGTGAAAAGAGCAATACAGGGGGGATTGCTCTACCAGACATCAAACTTTACTACAGGGCTATAGTCATAAAAACACCTTGGTACTGGCACAAAAACAGACCAGTTGACCAATGGAACAAAATTGAAGAAGAAATATTTTAAAGGCCTCTGAGAGGAATGAAATTATTATTTTTTGTCTTTTCTAGACAGGGTCTCCCCATAGCCCCAGCTGTCCTGGAACTCACTCTGTAGACCAGGCTGGCCTTGAACTCACAAAGATCCGCCTGCCTCTGCCTCCCAAGTGCTAGGATTAAAGGCGTTTGCCACCAGGCCCAGCCAAATGAAATTATTTTAAACTGTGTAGGAGGTGCCACTCCACAGAAAAATGTAAAGTTTGTTTGATGATCATACTCTTCCACACAATCTGCTTTATGCTATTTGGAATTTTTTAAAAAGAATTTATCCCTATATTGTCCACCTGTATATTCACTTAGTGCATATATTTTAGGATAGAAAGCAGAAGCGTTTACCTATAAATACCAACAATGATTGTCTTTAATTGGTTGAAAATTCAAGAGAGAATTATTTATTCCTGGAAGTCAAGTAGGGAAGCTATCCATCCAGCACTGTTAGGGGCTGATTGATCATTCCGCATGTAGTGTTATAATCAACCAAATTGAACTGAACAATACAATGAAATTATATGACTGTACATATATATCATCTCTCTCTCTCTCTCTCTCTCTATATATATATATATATATATATATATATATATATATATATATTACATCTTCTTTCATATTTCTGGGAACATTTTATTTAATTAATTTTCTTAAGTTTGCATGATGAAGGAAATAAGTGTTCTGTGTGGAAATTTCCAAAGAAAAGCTAAAATTATTGGTACTTAAACTGACTGATGCTTTACAAAAGAGAACAAAATAAAGAGACTATAAGGACAAGTGAAACAAACTAATATAATTTAAGGAATGGTATGCAGAGGAATATGCCAGGAAAGTGGTCTGCAGGCCAGATACCCAAGCGTGTTTAAAATTATAAGTCTGGTGTGATGGCTTAGAGGTTAAGAGCACTGCCTTCTCTTGCAGAGGACCAATGTTCAGTCCCCCCCCCACAATGTGGCTAACAGTTGTCTGTAACATCAGTTCCAGGGGACTCATCAGACCTCCATAGACATAACACAACACAGGTGCACTTACATACCTGTAGACAGTTCACTCATAGACATAACATAAAAACAATACAAATGTATTAAATTTATGAGGCTAAACACATAGTAATACAAGCAAATCCAGTTTCTCTGAAGAGTTTCACAGCTGCATTAAATCCATCAAAGTGGTACACACCTTGTTTTTCTCACTTTATCTATCTTTGAGTAATATGAGTGATATTTTAATTTTTCTAAATTTTGGCTGGGCTATATTATTTTTTTTCTGTGCTTTTATTGATGTCTTGTGTATTTCAGACATCATTTTTCAATTCAGTTTAGGCATATTTCCTTTTCCCTTCCCCTCACTCTACCCCAGATCATGCATTCTTCCATAACTGTCCTGC
Source organism: Rhizomys pruinosus (assembly GCA_009823505.1). Taxonomy (NCBI): domain Eukaryota; kingdom Metazoa; phylum Chordata; class Mammalia; order Rodentia; family Spalacidae; genus Rhizomys; species Rhizomys pruinosus. The sequence continues at coordinate 626,530 of VZQC01000142.1, read as the reverse complement.
ATCTTTCTCTCAGTCTTTTTTTATGCTTAGAAATTCACATTTTCCTCCATTAATTTTATATTACTCTAAAATATGGATACATACTCTCCACCCATATACGGTATATGGATTCTAGAACCCTTTGAGAGATTTACATTATAATAACATAGTTGCTTTCAGATAAACAGAAATATAACCATAATGTTGTTCAGCTTGCCTTTCATCTGGGGGTATTTGGTGTTAGGATCCACAAATGAGGGAAACCATCTTCTGTTTGTTTTTCTGAGACTTGTATTAAATCACTTAGCATAATGGCTTTGAGCTCCATCCATTTACCTGCAAAGTTCATAATGCCATCTTTCTTTACTCCTGCATAAAACTCCATAGTGTAGATGTACCACATTTTTGTCATTCATTCATCTGTTGAGGGACATTTGGGTTGGTTCCAGCTCTTCTCTATTGTGCAAAGAGCAATAAACATGGGTGTGCATGTATCTTTGTAGTAGGATGAGTCTTTTTGGTATATACCCAGAAGTGGTGTGACTGGGTCAGGTGGTAGGTTCATTTTGAGTCTCTTAAGGGTTCTCCACATTGCTTTTCATTGTGGTTGTACAAGTTTACATTCCCACTAACAGTGGATGACTGTTCCCTTTTCCCCACATCCTCTCTAGCATCTGTTGTCTTTTGTTTTCTTGATCTTAGCTAGTAGTATCAGAGTGAGATATCTGAGAGTGGTTTAAATTTGCATTTCCTTAATTATTAATGATGTTTTTAAGATATTTCTCAGCCATCTTTAATTCCTCATTGGTGAAGTCTCTGTTCAGTTCTTTATTCCATCTTTTGAGAAGGTCTTTCATTTTCTTCTTTGTTTTTTTAGTAGTTTATACATTCTTGATGTCAATGCTCTGTCAGATTTAACACTGGTGAAGATTTCTTCCCACTCTGTGGGTTTTTGCTTCACTTCGTTGTTTCTTTGAAGCTTTTGAGTTTGATTAGGTCCCATTTGTTGACGGTTAACCTTATTTCCTGTGCAGCTGCTGTATGATTTAGAAAGTCTTTTCCTATGCCTTTGTCTTGTAGGTTGTTGCCAACTTTTTCTCCTATTACCTTCAGGGTTTCAGGCTTCATGTTGAGATCTGTGATCCACTTAGCATTTATTTTTCTACAGGGGGAGAAGCAGGGGCTTAATTTTCTGTGTGGGTTTGGGCACAACTGCTTGCAAATTGGTTTTACATGAAGGATGTTTGTACTCACAAATTATCACTTATTGTTAAAAAAATGAAAACAAAACAAAAAAAAAAAAAAAAACCAGAAAGATGCAGAAAAGTTATGGCAGAATGCTTGATCTGGGATGGGTAGGGGTGGGGTGGGGTGAAGAGAAGGGGATATATGCCTGAACTGAATTGGAAAATGATGTATGAAATACACAAAGCATCAATAAAAAAATTAAAAAAAAATTTGTTCTTCTACAAATGGTGATCCAATTTTGCCAGTACCATTTGCTGAAGATGGTGTCCTTCCACCACTGAGCTTTTTTTGCCCCTTTGTCAAATATGAGGTGACTGAAATTGTATGAGCTCAAGTTTGGATCTTCAATTTTGTTCCATTGGCCAATAGATCTATTTTTGTGCCAGTACCAATCTGTCTTTATGACTATGGCCCTGTAATATAGTTTGAAGTCTGATAGAGCAATCCCCTCTGTATTACATTTTTCACTCAACCTTGCTTTAGCTAGTTGGGGTCTTTTGTTTTTCCATATGAATTTAATGATATTTTTTTCCAAGTCTGTGAAGAAGCTCATAGGGATTTTGATTGGGATTGCATTGAATATGTATATCAATTTGGGTAAAAAGGACATTTTTACTATATTAGTTTTCCCAATCCATGAGCATGGGAGTTCTTTACATCTTTTGATGTCATTTTCAATCTTCTTCAGAGGTTTAAAATTTTTGTTGTAGAGGTCTTTAGTATCTTTGCTTAGGTTCTATCAATTCAACTTTGAATATAATAATTTTGGTCTGTAACAGATGAATGATAATTCCATTGTGTAACTGTACCATGCTTTCAATAACTATTCCTATTTTCTGGCTATTGTGAATATAACAATGGACAAAGATGAACTGGTCTTTCTACAGCAGGATATAGAGTCCTTTGGGTATATGTCCAAGAGTGTTATGGTTGGATTTTGTGAAAAACTTATTTCTGCCTTTTTGTGGAACCTCCACTCTGATTTCCCAAGTGGCTGAACCAGTTTGCATTCCCACCAGCAGTGAGTAAGGGTTTCCTGATCACAGATCCTCTCCAGCATTTGTCATCCTTGTTTTGTTTTCTATCTTAATAATTCTGAAAGCACCAAGATGAAATCTCAAACTACTTTTACTTTGCATGACTCTAATGGCTAGATTTCATAGTAATTGATGTTGCTGTTCATGCTACTGGAAGAGAAAAGTGTCATCGATCATAATCTACCTGTGAGCTACTATAACCACTGGTCTGACAAGAGAGGCTCTCTGGTCCAACAGTGGCACAGATTTTATAGGACTAATAAACTACCTTCTTATTGGATTTAAAACCTGTTTCACAAGATGGAGCACAAACCTGACATTGTGATGAAGTCCAACAATGTGTGGCAGGGCGAGTTACAGGATACATGGGAGAACCTGCTACTCTTCTGTTAAACAGACTTAGTATTTAACTGAGTCCTAATGACTTATTATGTCCAATTATCAGTGAATCACTAAACTCTTATCAGAGGACCCTCTTCTTATAGAAGATGATGATTTATACAGAGACCCACAACTGGTCAAAATTTAGAAGATAAGAGACTGAACCGAGTAACTTTATATTCTTTTTTTTTTAGAATATGAATACATATCTTCCATCGATATATTGTAATTAAAATGTGTGGATACAAGTGGTAGGACAATTCTACAGCCCATTAATAGATTCAGATTAGAATAGCACAGCTGCTTTAAGATACAATGAAATATAATAATAAAGTTGCTCAGTTTGTCTGGCAACTGGGAATTTGGTGTTAGCATCCACAAATGAGGGAACCCATTCACATTTTTTTCTGGGACTGTGTTACTTCACTTAGCATAATGGCTTCAAGTTCCATCCATTTACCAGCAAAGCTCATGATGTCAGGACTTAACATGTATGACAGAATCCATGAGCTCTGGTGGGAGGCAGGGGGGCATAAAGGGTGAGCATGGATGGGGGAATGAGTCTAAATTTGATTAAGAAATGTTGTATGAAATGTACTCAATAAAAATTAACTTCAAAAGAAGAGACTGAGATATGTACAACACTGAATGGGACTCCTATACCATAACCTTTTCTCCCACAGCTCTGGAATCATTGTGGATAAAGAGGCAGAAAGGTTGTACAAACCAGAGATGTTAGATGAACACAAGGAAGACATATGCTCTCTGAACAATTGTAACAGTGTGCACAAGACCTGTGAAAGCCCAAAAGAGACAAAAAGGGAACATAGGTGGAAGAAGCAGACAAAAAGCCGCAGCCATAGGTGAGGAACTCATGATAAATGATTGCTTCTGTGTGAGAGTAAGTTTATTTGAGGATATAAGCAGGCTAACCTAGACCAGTCAGTTGACAAGGCTATAGAGGATCATCTTCTGTAAGAAGAAGCTCCTCTGATAAGAGTTTAGAAATTCACTGATAATTGGACATAATGATAAATCATTCCATTCTTCAAATATTTAGTCCTTCATCCCAATCTCAAACTCACTGGTCCTCACTTTTACATATCTGTTATTGTATTGCAGTGTGTTCTTCAGTTCTTTCTGTCCTTCCTCAGCTCAGATATTCCTGAAGCCTAACCTGATAATGTCCCAGGCAGCTCTATTTTCCTCTTTTGTCACAAAACGTACAGGAGTTTGAGCACACAGATTTTCCTGAATTGCACTGTCTGACTTGTATATTTTCAAGTCTCTTGAGACAAAGTTCCTGGTCCAATCTAAAAATGTGTAAATTAAGAAGCAAAGCTATTTCTTGAAAACTCTCAATGGCTTATAGGATTCACATTGCGTAATAACAATTGGTGGCAAATTTGTACAAACACATCTGGGAATTTAGAGTTTTCAAATGTACTAGTTCTTATGTTGTCTTATGTTTTTATATTCTGTTCTTTGAACCAAATTTACTCAAGCATAAGCAAGGCATAAATGACTTTTATTTAGGATTTGAAATGCCTCTTGCTTTCATGGTAATTTCAAGTACTCCTTCCCTATCAGGCATCAACTTCCAGGGAGCTTAATGGCTTCTAGATATGGAAGTTGCAGTTCCTCTGCAAAGTTTAGAAGCTTATAAGATATAGCTTATAAAACAATTGATAGTTGTGAATATGTTTAGAGAGCTGCCTTACATGAATTTGAATTACTGAATTATATTGTACATTTCCATTTTTTTTTCTAATAAATATATGGGTAAGAGCTAAGTATCTCAGGGAAGATTTTTTTTCTAGTGGAGTTGAAAATTAATAAGACAATCACTTAGACTCAGTTGTTAAATTATTTATTTATGCTGCTGTTTGATGGAGAATTTCCCAACATCTTACGTATGCTGGAGTTTAATTTAATTTAATTTCACTTATAATTTTTTTAGAGACAATGCTCATTTGATTCTTAGAAAATATTTGAGAAAATAGTGCTAAATTGATGCTATCCACTAGCCAAATTCCAGTTAAAAATAAGAGGCACCATAAAGGTAAAAAGGCTTCAAGTTGAAGTGAAATTCACCCAGTCTTGTCAAGGTTTGTTCATTTTCTGGTACCTTATCAAAGACAGTCCAATAAAATTTTGGATTTCTCCAGTAATAACTGACATCTTGTCTCTTGAAGAAAATTTTCTGACGTGGATTATAGTACTCTAATTAATCTCAGGTAAGTTTAAGGAAAGCCTCAAGCAAACAACTATCATTAAGAAGATTTGGGTATAATAGTGTTGCTTATCCTAAGATAAACAAACTTTCAGAGTCATATTTTTTCTTTGAGCCATGGAATTAAACCTAGAACTTATTCTTTTAACTCACAGCAAATTTGTTCAAGGATATACATCTTCTTTTGTTTTTGCAAGCCCTATTTCTTTTAAAAGAGAAATGGCCTTGAATTCACTATGTAGCTAAAACTTGCTTTGAACTCTTAATTCCCTTAACTGCACTGCCAAAATGCTGGGTTTATATCTGTATATCAACAAACCCAGCTTAATACTATTCACTGAGCTTGTGTATCTGTGTAATGGAAATATGAGAAATTATTCAGTAAAAGAACACACACAAAAGGAAATTTATATGTATACTTATGAGTATATGACTAAGATTTTATATTATTTCTTGAACTCAATATATTTCTAATTTATCTGATTTATTGAAAGCTAGTTTATATATCAGACACTAGATTTAAAGTAAATAGTAGTTTTCTTAAAGTGAACAAAGATTATGGAAGAAATGATAGTTAACTTTCTTCAGTGATTTTGTAGCTGTTTTAATATATAGGAAAATAAGAAAAATTTTCATAATATTATTTAAATAGTATTTTTATTTATACTAGTTAGTTTTTCATAGAATATTGGGGAAATTTTGCATATTTCAACATCTAAAATAACTGTAAGTAGACATAAAAATGATTAAAAGTAAATAAAAAGATGACATGACTTACTTTTCTTAATTTCAAACAGATGAATATTAGAAACAATCAGAGGGATGTGTGTGTATCCATATATTTTGCTCAGCAATAATATTTCCCCTTCCCAGATTGTATCATGGATATTTTTTTTTCTTCCAAGTGAAGTGATCTTACAGGTTGTTTCTCTTAGAATACAGAAATGACATTGCAAATTAAACATTAGCTGGGCGTGGTGGAACATGCCTTTAATCCTAGCACTCGGGAGGCAGAGGCAGGCAGATCTTTGTGAGTTCAAGTCCAGGCTGGTCTACAGAGCAAGGTCCAGGACAGTTGGGGCTACAGTGAGACAATGTCTCAGAAAAAAATAAAAAAGAAAATTAAACATTAATGATTATAAAGAAAGTAGGAAGATTCCTCATGTATGATATTATTTATTTAAGAAATTTATACTTTGTTAAACTAAAAGCAGCATTATTTCCAATTGACTTTGAACTGAGAACATTTATACAACCTACGCAGTGCTTCTGTATCAGTATATTCATCTAAGTGCAAGATGTGACCACATGGATTGTCAAAACAGCTGACAGGCCATCTGTAGTTACCTTCCATGTTACTACCAATTTGCCACTGCTCTACTGAAAGATTCTGTCCCCATAATGCTTTGTTCTCAATCACTGACACAAACTCAGGATGGTTAGCATGAAATTCTGTCACCCAATAAATCCATAGATTATTATTTTTGATTTAGAGAAATCACTTCGATTCTATAAATCTATTTGCTTCCCTGAAAGCCAGGGATTCACCTATACTGAATAATATTCCTAAGTTATGGCTCACTAACCTGCTTTTAAAGAAGTTATAGGTAGGTAATCTCTCTACAAATGAGCAAGGCTCCCGTCTCCAAAATATTGAGTCAGCAGTAGTTGCAATAATATAAGGAAAAATTTGGAGAATTAAACAAAACCTTATTAAACTCTGTTTAGGCACAGTTATCACTCTGAGCACTATGTGCTTAATGGTTATTTTTATTTTTAAATACCAATAACAAAATGAATACAGGTTAATAAAGTTACAGCTATTCATAATTTGAAATAGTGTGAATAAAACGGACTTTAAGTTTATTCCGGTTTTGGATTCATTTGTGGATTTTACGGTTTCTAAGTAACTCTAATGAAAACACTCTGTGCTCCTAAATAGTTATTTGAATGTTATGTACACATTTACCACATCAAATGCAGATTAAGTATGCTATAGCTTCTTTATTCCCCTTGATTGTGAATTCATTCCTCATACTGGGCTAAAATATCTCATGAAAATGCAATCTTTCCTGTCTGTACATTATAACCCTATGTTTAAAAATGTCTTAAAACACACGTAAGCTGCAAGCGTCAGTTTTTTGAGTCTCTCATCTAATTATTTGTATAGCAAAGTGTCACTCAATGTGCATGAGAAGACAGTCTGAAAATTTTATTGGCATTTGATTTGCTTGGATCATATAAAAAGTGCAATTCCTAAGAAGTCACAGAATATGAAGAAATGTGCCCAACAATTGTTACTTTTATTTCCTTTATTTTGCCAAGATAAATTTCAACTGCTTTTCAATTAGAATATGAATATTTTTTCCATGTAGAACTAAAATAGAATAATCAAAGGATTTATTTACCTTTCACAACTTTGGGCATTTTATATTTTGTGTTTTTGTTTATTATTCTCAGCAATTATTTTTTATTTTTTTTATTTTATTATTTTTTATGTGTGTGAGTGTAATGTATGCATGTAGGTAGGTGCACTCATGTCATGTAATGCTGTGGAGGTCAGAAGAGGGTGTCGGATTCCCCTGAACTGGAGTTATAGACAGTTATTAGTCGCCATGAGGGTGCTGGGAATTGAAACGGGGTCCTCTGCAAGAGCAGTCAGACCTCTTAACCGCTGAGCCATCTCTCCAGCCCCTATTCTTAGCAATACTTTGCTTCTTCATATTTAGACAATCATTTAAATGTCCATTTTGTGACATTGACTGAAGATGACCTTTCACACATGGTAGTCAATAGGTGTTGATGAATTTTAAATAAATATTTCTATGCATAAATGCCACATATATTAAGGTTGTGTAAAAATAATTAAATACCTACAATAAACATTATCACAATTTTTTGGTAGTAGTTATGATTTTCCCTGGGGCCTGGAGTAATAACATATTTTAAATTATTTTATCATATTTGCAAGTACTGAAAAATCAAGACTTTATCACTATAGAATTGTCATATAGTATACTTCTAAATAAAAGATTTAATAAAATGTTTTGTATGATACAAGAGTAATTACATTATTGTTTAATGTACATTAACTCATTTTAATAAACTTTATAATATTGATATATTGCTCATTTTTATGGGGATATTTCCTTTACTTTTAGATATCTAACTCATCTGTTTATAAAACGTGACAAATTGAAATACATAGAGATGCAGAGGAATGTCTCTGAATTCATTCTGTTGGGCCTTTCTTATGACCACAACATGCAGATGTTTTGCTTTGTCCTCTTCTTGGTCTGTTATGTGTCACTTTTGGTGGGAAACTTTGTGATTCTTTTTTCAATTCGATGCAGCCCTCTTTTTCATCAGCCAATGTATTATTTCCTCAGCTACCTGTCTATCATGGATATATGCTTCACAAATTCTGTGATACCCAAATTCATTGGTGATCTGCTAGAAGTAAGAAAAATCATCTCCTATGCTAACTGCATGCTACAGGTCTTCACTATGCACTTCTTTGGAATGATTGAAGTCTTAATCCTGACAATCATGGCCTTTGATCGTTATGTTGCCATCTGCAAGCCTCTCCATTACATGGTTATCATGAACAAGACAAAATGCCATCTCCTAATTTTAGCCACACGGGCTGGTGGAGCTGCTCACTCATTTCCTCAATTTTCCATTGCAATTCTGTTGCCATTTTGTGGTCCCAATGAAATTGACCATTATTTCTGTGATATTTTTCCTTTGCTGAAAGTTGCTTGCACTGACACCTACATCACTGGCATTATTGTGCTGGCCAATTCAGGCATAGTCACCTTGGTTACATTTGTGATTTTATTTGTTTCATATGTCATTATATTATTCACTTTAAGAACTCACTCAACAGAAGGACGTCGCAAAGCCCTCTCTACCTGTGGCTCTCATATCACAGTGATAATCTTGTTCTTCGGACCTGCGATCTTCTCTTACCTTAGACCTCCTACAACTTTCCCTGAAGACAAAATATTTGCTCTGTTTTACACAATCATCGCTCCTATGTTCAATCCCTTAATCTACACAATGAGAAATGCAGAGATGAAAAATGCTTTGAGAAAAGTTTGGTGTTCTAAAGGAAAACTAAACCGTTAGAAAATTCAAAGAAAGGAAGCATCTGGAATACAGGAGCAGACATAGAACTAGAGAATGGAAATCCATCTGTTGATTACGACATCAGGGCCATCTTAGTCTAAGGATGTGACAGCATTGGTGGTTTTGCTAAGTTCTATGACCTCTCCAAATACACAAATCCATGTGTATTTGGCTACGCTTACAGCACCAACCATGAATTCCCTCCCATTGAGTTGTCTTTAAGTCCAGTTAGGTAGATATAGATTGACCCCAAGATAATTTTTTACTAAGTGCAAGATATGTATCCTTATATTTATAGTCAAGTATCCCAGTTGACACTCATCTAAGAAGCTTCTTTTGCATCAGATGGAGAATATGACAGTGTGCTACAACTTGTCACACAAAGACATTGTCTCTGACTTGCCCAAGCCTAAGTGGCACATCTACATTGCAATCTCTAAGGCTTATAGAACATAGGACATGGTGTAAAGAGAACACTAATGAATCTCTCAATTCTCAGTAATGAAGCTCCCTCATGCAATAGAGGGCCAGGAATAAAACAGGGTCACAAATATCTAAAGCATGGAAATTAGAAGTCTGAAGAATGGGGGTTCTTAGACAGGATTCTTATATTAACATTCACTCAACCATGGCTCAGGGACAATTGGGGAAGATGGGACAGAAAGATTCTAGGAGTCAGGGAAAAGTTCATGGCCATATGGAAATAGAACCCTAGAAGCTCCTGTCACCCTGCTCTTATAAACCTACAGCAATGGTGTCTTTATGCACAAGGCATGTGCAAACACCCAAACAAAAACTCAGCCAGAAATTGAGGAAATCAACAGCAGGGCCCAAACTTCACTGAAGAAATATTAGCATCTGATTACTGCTGGATGAAGAAGAGCTGGTGTGTATGAGGGACTCTAGTTAGGAACTAGCACTGAGGAATTTCACTAACTTGACACGATAAGTCTTAACACAAATGACAAAAGGCATGAATTCCAGTGGGGAAGCTGTGGGAGGGTGCCACTGAGGAAGGGAATATAAAGGTGATTAAGATTGACTGAGATGTTCTGTATGAAATACACAAAAATTTAATGATTTTTAAAAGTCTACTAATAAAAAAGAATATTTAGATATGTATGTATCTTTTTGCTAATTGAAATTAGTGACTTTTATTTTAAGATGTAATCATTCTCTAAAGAATAAGTGAACATAAACATTAATTATATAACTGGAAATCAGCATAATTAAATCTAGTTTAATATGGTTCTTGGGAGCCAACATCATGGCTAAGTGGGTTGATGCACTTGACAAGATGTCAATGGTTTGATCCCAGAACAAACATTTCAGACAGTGTTGACTCCCATGGATTGCTTACTGACTATAAGGAGTTTGTTTGCATCACATATGCATATGAATATACAGATATACATATATATTATTTTTAATTTTATCTATGTGAGTGAATTGCCTGCATTTATGTAAGTGCACCAATATCATGCAATGCTGGCAGAGGTCAGAAGTGGTCAGTGGATACCCTGGAACTGGAGTTACAGATTCATTTATAACAACCATGTGGTTGCTGTGTTTTCAACCCTATTGTTCTGCAAGGGCAGCCAGTGCTCTTAACTCTTATCTTAGAAAACTAAGCCTTTTCTCCAGCCACCTTCTTAAAGTTTTATATTTTGGAGGGCTCAAATATTTTATTTTATTTTTTATGTTTTTAGCATTTTTATTATAGTCAGCTTTTGTGTAGTTCATAAAATAGACTTTAATCATATTTAGAGTCATTCCCCATCTTCACCACTTAAATCTCTTCCATACTGGATTTTGTGCATTTTGTTATATATACAAAGTGCTATCCAATGAATCATTTGTACCCAAATGTCTGTCGTCGCAACTTAATCCACTGGAGTCTAGTCAGCTTACCTAGAGTCATTTACTTGAAGATCCGTTTTCCTTCATCCCACCATAATCTATTGCCAATAATTCCTCAGCTAGGATTGGTGTCTCCTGAGCTTTTCCCAGTTATATGTTGGATTGTTGCATGATTATATTAGCATGGGTCTTGTGCATGCCATCATCATTGTTGCAAGTTCAAATGAACAAGTTCCAAGAAGCCTGTTTTATTATTTTATATACCAACTCTGGCTTTTACAATCTTCTGCCTCCTCTTCTGCAATGGTCCCTGAGCTATGGGTAGGAGAAGGTGAATATAAGAGTCGTATTCAGGAACATACACACCACCTAAGCTAGGTTTCAGTTGTCCTGAGACTACATTGAGTGGAAAAAGAAAAGACAAATGATAGTAAATATGATCTGAAATCCCTTATTCAATTTCTTGAAAACAACTGATTAGATTAGAAACATCTCAAAAAGTGTCTAACATCATTAATAATTGAGGAAATGTAAATTAAAACCACTCTCAGATATCATGTCACTCCAATACAGCTATCTAAGATCAAGGAAACAAAAGACAGTTTTTTTTTTTGTTTTTTTTTTTTTTTTTTGGACAGGAAAGGGGAACACACATCCACTGCTGGTGGGAATGTAAACTTGTGCAACCACTATGAAAAGCAGTGTGAAGAACCCTGAAGACTCAGAATGAGCCTACCACCTGACCCAGTCATACCACTCCTGGGTATATATCCCAAAGACTCATCCTACTGCAAAGATACATACACATCCATGTTTATTGCAACACTCTTCACAATAGCAAAGAGCTGAAACCAACCCAAATGGCCCTCAAAAATGTGGTACATCTACACAATGGAGTATATTCAGCGACAAAGAAAGATGACATTATGAAATTTGCAGGTAAATGGATGGGGCTCAAAGCCATTATGCTGAGTGAAATAACACAGTCCCAGAAAAACAAATGGAGAATTGTTTCCCTCATTTGTGGATGCTAACACCAAATCCCTCAGATGAAAGGCAAGCTGAAAAATAATATTGTTATATTTCTGTTTATCTGAAAGCAACTATGTTGTTATAATGTGAATCTCTCAAAGGGCTCTAAAATCCACCTAGCACTTATTTTCAGACTCTGTATTACTGCTTATGGGTGGAGAGTATATATCCATATTTTAGACTAATATAAAATTAATGGAGGAAAATGTGAATCCTAAGCATGAAAAAAAGACTGAGAAAAAGATGCAGGATAGGTATGGTAGAATGCACAATATGGGGTGGTGTGGGGGGAAGGGAAAGGGGAATATGCCTGAACCAAATTGAAAAATATTTGAAATACACAAAACATCAATAAAAATATAAAATAAAATAAAACAACTGATTGAAATTTTACCTATTTGTCAGTGTCTTTGATCCACAAAATATCTGACTTTTATTAAAGAAAGATCATTTATTGAATTTATTTATTTATTTTTATTTATTTTATTTATTGAATTTATTGAATCGTTTATTTAAAACTATCACTATTTGAGATAGGAATATCTAAAAAGTACTCTTGTATGAAATGTATACAAGTTCAAATAATTGAGAAAAGAAACATAAACTGGATGAAAAGTAAGAATAAACTAAGCACTGCAAAATCACCTTCACACAAACCATTGTAGTCCTTGAAAATTGTAAGACATCTTATGGCTGTCTTGTAAAGTGTCCCATAGGTTTTGTTGTGTTGTACTGTCATTTTCATTTAGTTCCAGGAATGCTTTTATTTCTTTCTTTATTTCTTCCTTGACCTATTCCTTATTCAGTAGAGTGTTATTTAGTTTCCATGTGTCCCTGTAGGTAGCAGGGCTTATCCTGGTGTTTATATTGATCTTTATTGCACTATGGTCTGATAGAATGCATGAAATTATTTCAATTTTTTGTATTTGTTGAGGTTTTTTCTGTTTCTAAGTATGTGGTCAATTTGGAAAATGTTCTGTGGGGTGCTCAATAGAAAGTGTATTCTCTGGTGCTCGAGTGGAGTATTTGGAAGATGACAGTGAGGTCCATTTCCTGTATTGTATTGTTCAGCTCAGATGTCTCTCTGTTTATTCTTTGGTTGATCTGTCCAAAGGACTCAGTGGGGTATTGAAGTTTCCTACTATGAGTGTGCTGGGGTTAATCTGTGCCTTGATGTCCTATAGAGTTGTATTTATAAAGGTCCCTGCACCGGAGTTTGGTGCATATATATTTGCAGGAGCCTGCCTGCAGCTACCCAAGGGTTAATTGCAGGAGCCTGCTTGCAGCAACTCAGGGGTTAATGACTCTATCTTCTGAGCACCCCTGAGATCTTGCTTATGTGACAAATGATATGTATCTGCTGTTTAACTTCCTCTTGTGGGATTTTCCACAGCCTGCCTTTATATTTCGAGCTTCTGCTCACAATAAATGAGACTTAATCAGAACCCTGTCTTGTCTCCATTTCTCGTGACCCTTGCCCTTCTCCCCTCTCGCCTTCTCTTCTAGGACCCCGTTGACTGACCTGCGGGACAAGTCACGTGGCACCCAATGTGGGGCCAGAAGAACGAAGGACCCTGTGAAGGGGACGCAGTGAAAGGCCGGCACAAAGGGAATTTTAGTTTCGGTTCGCACCGCAGGAACCTGCTGCTGCATGAACTGAGGGCCTAATAGATACTGGTGCTGATGTAACCATTATTAAAGAAAAAGATTGGCCACAAACTTGGGACTTAACTCCTACAATTACCCACCTGCAAGGTATTGGACAAAGCCAAAACCCTAAACAGAGATCCAGATTGTTAACTTGGAAGGATGCAGAGGGCAATACAGGCCAAATTAAACCCTATGTCTTACCTGGTCTCCCCATCAACCTCTGGGGAAGGGACCTATTTTCCCAGATGGGCCTTGTTATGATGAGTCCCAATGATACAGTCACAGCTCAGATGTTAAACCTTGGATACTCTCCAGGTCAAGGATTAGGTAAACACTCACAAGGAATAATTCAACCCATTTAGCCTTTTCCTAACTCATACAGACAAGGTCTGGGGTACCCCTAATGGGGGCTATTGTATCCTCTGCACACCCAGTTGCCACTGCTGACCCCATTACTAGGAAGGACAGTGCACCCGTCTGGGTAGATCAATGGCCTCTTATTCAGGAAAAATTGCAGGTAGCCCAGTTGTTAGTGCAGGAACAACTTGAGGCAGGACATCTTGAGCCCAGTAACTCGCCATGGAATACTCCTATTTTTGTTATTAAGAAAAAATCAGGAAAATGGAGATTGTTACAGGATCTAAGGGCAGTTAATCAGACTATGGTACTCATGGGAGCCCTCCAACCTGGCCTGCCAATGCCTGCAGCTGTCCCTTTAGATTACTACAAAATTGTCATCGACTTAAAAGATTGTTTTTTCACCATCCCCTTGCATAAAGATGACTGGGAAAGATTTGCTTTTTTGGTTCCCTATATTAATTTCAGGGAACCTATGAAAAGATATCAGTGGCGAGTATTGCCACAAGGTATGGCAAATAGTCTCACCTTATGCCAAAAATTTGTAGCCACTGCTATTCAGCGGATCAGGGATGCTTGGCCTGATATTTACCTGATACATTATATGGATGATATATTGTTGGCCAGCTCTCAGAGTCAACAAGTCCTTAACTGCTTTAGAGACATGCAAGAAGCTTTAAGCCAAGTGGGCTTACAAATTGCCCCAGATAAAATTCAACTTCAAGATCCTTATACATATCTTGGTTTCCATCTTCATGGCAAAAAAATAACTAGTGCTAAGACTTCTTTTAGGACTAATCATCTTAAAACACTCAATGACTTTCAAAAACTGTTAGGGGACATTAATTGGTTAAGACCTTACCTTAAACTCACCACTGGAGAATTAAAACCGTTATTTGACATCCTTAAAGGAGACTCTGACCCCCGGTCCTCTAGAACCCTAACCAATGAGGGGCAACTAGCCCTGCAAAAGGTAGCTGCCATCATAGATTCACAATTTGTTACTAATATTGATTATTTTAAGCCCTTGTCTTACTTAATTTTTAACACCTCTTATACCCCTACTGCAATATTCTGGCAGTCTGCACCCATTATGTGGGTGCATTTGCCCTCGTCCCCCCAAAAGGTCATATATCCTTATAGTAACTCAGTTGCTGACCTTATTCAACTTGGCTGAGAAACTAGCAAAAAATACTTTGGTAAATATCCAGAAATTATCATTCAACCTTATACTAAGGTCCAATTGTATTGGCTGTTCCAAACCACCGATAAATGGCCTATTGCTTGTGTGATGTTCTCAGGAAAATTAGACAACCATTACCCCCCTGATAAGCTCATACAATTCTGCAACCGACATGAGTTCATATTTCCAAAGATTACTTCTTTTGAACCTCTCCCAAACGCTTTGCTAGTATTACAGATGGTTCTTCGTCAGGCTGAGCTGCTTATTACTGTCAAGAAAAGACTGTTTCTTTTACTACTCCCTCAAAGTCTGCTCAATTAGTAGAGCTCTATGTGCTCTTAGCTGTTTTCCAGGCCTTCCCTCACTCGCAACTTAATATTTACACTGACAGTGCCTATCTGGCTCTGTCTATTCCTTATTTAGAAACATCCAGTCAACTAAAACATACTTCTACTGCTGCTCGGCTCTGTCTATTCCTTATTTAGAAACATCCGGTCAACTAAAACGTACTTCTACTGCTGCTCAGCTCTTTGAACAGTGTAGATCCCTCATCATCCATAGACGACATAAGTTTTATTTAGGACACCTGAGAACTCATTCTGGATTGCCTGGTCCTCTTTCCCTGGGTAATGAAAAAACTGACCTTGCCACTAGATTGGTCAGGATCTCTCAACCTGTGTCTTCTATTGACCTGGCAATTCAAGCACATTCTTTACATCACCTTAATGCTCACACCCTTCGTCTACTATTTAAAATAACCAAAGAACAGGCTAGAGACATTGTCAAAAATTGTTCAACTTGTGTCACCCACTCTCTTGTTTTACACCTAGGTGTAAATCCTAGAGGCCTCGTACCCAATGCTTTGTGGCAAATGGATGGCACTCATTATCCTAAATTTGGCAAGTTAAAATATGTTCATGTCTGTATTGACACATTTAGTGGTTTTATCTTTGCTACTCTACAACCAGGAGAAGCAACTAAAAATGTCATCACCCACCTCCTACAGACCTTCCCTGCCTTGGGCATACCCACCACCATAAAGACAGACAATGGTCCTGGTTACACTAGTGCCTCTTTTAAAAC
This sequence comes from Rhizomys pruinosus, assembly GCA_009823505.1. Classification (NCBI taxonomy): domain Eukaryota; kingdom Metazoa; phylum Chordata; class Mammalia; order Rodentia; family Spalacidae; genus Rhizomys; species Rhizomys pruinosus. The sequence goes on along the minus strand of VZQC01000142.1, from coordinate 610,356 downwards.
CTTTTGCAAAAAATTGGCTATTACCTTAAAAACAGGCATTCCTTATAATCCTCAAGGACAAGGCATAGTCGAAAGAGCTCATCAAACGCTCAAATCTTATTTTGATAAAGTGAAAAAGGGGGAATGGTACCCTACCAGAGGGTCCCCACGTAATATTCTTAATCATACACTTATAATTTTAAATTTTTTAACCTTGGACCATGACGGACGCACGGCAGCAGATAGATTCTGGAAGTCCACAACAAAAGAACATTATGCTTCAGTCATGTGGAAAGATCCTCTTACTAATAAATGGAATGGACCTGATCCAGTCCTTATATGGGGAAGAGGATCAGTGTGCATCTATTCAAAAGAAGCTGATTCAGCCAGATGGCTGCCTGAGAGGCTCGTGAGACAAATTAACCAATCATCCAGGAACGACTCTCATTCCTGAGATCAATCCCTTTCTCCACAGGTGATCAGAGATGTTATGGCTCCTGAATGCAGTGATTCTGTGCATCTACACACCTTGGGCCACTCCTGCCACCAACATTCATGAACCTTGGAACATAACCTGGCAGATCATCACACCCAGTTCACAGTCGGTGGTGGCTCAAGTCAGTGAAATTCATCCCAGGGGTACTTGGTGGCATACCTTAGAGGTGGACATTTGCCATCTGCTTGAGCAAGATCCGGACTCTGTTCAGTTTGCCAGGGATCAGGCCACTCCCCTGGACATGCAGGTTGTCACACCCACCTAGCCAAACAAGAACTGCAAAAATTGGGGTTTTATGTGTGCCCGGCAGATGGTGCCAGCTGTAGAGGATATGGAGGACACAGTGACTATTATTGTGCATATTGGGGGTGTGAGACTTCTGCGTTTGGGTGGAATCCCTTGCCCAGACATCCTTATTTAATCCGTGTCTCCCGGAAGGGTAATTACAACATACTTAATATTAACTTCACTGAACAGGGCAAAAAATCAAGTGCCTGGTCTACAGGACCTGCCTGGGGTTTTAGATTATACAAGAGTGGGACTGATATAAGGGTTCATTTCATGATACATTGTTCTGAATTGCCAATCTATCATGAGACAGGTATAGGTCCCAATATAGTGCTGGCTCCCCCAAACCATGGTCCACAGAGACAGCCTAAGGTAATTCCTGCACCGCTTCCCAAGAAGCCTTCCCCATCCGTCCCTGTGAGCCCCGTGCCTGCTTTATCTACTTCCCCTACCATCCATCCTTATCACCCTGAGACTTCTCTGCTACCTATTATTCCATTTGCCCCACCTTTTAGCGAAGAGACTTTGTTCAACCTACTGTCTTATACTTATCAAGCCCTAAATGTCTCTGACCTAATCTCACTCAAGATTGCTGGCTGTGTTTATCCACTCACCCTCCCTTTTATGAAGGAATAGCAATTTCTGGTAATGTATTACAAACAAATAATCACTCTGTGTGTAGGTGGGATCAATCAGGACCAAGACTTACTTTGACTGATATTCAGGGTACTGGAATCTGCATTGGTAATGTACCAACCTCTTACTCAGACCTGTGTAATTATACATTATCCAACTATACTTATGAATATTTAGTTCCTCCTTTTAATGCTTGGTGGGCCTGCTCCAGCAGCATCACTTCCTATGTGGCTAAGACATTATTAGAAAAAGATTTTTGTGTCGCAGTTCAATTAATACCTAGGGTAACCTATTATTCTAGTGAAGAGCTCCAACAATTTTGGACATCCCCTGCCTTGATTATATATAAGCGAGAACCCATGACTGCAGTTACTGTTGCAGTATTGTTAGGACTGGATTTGGCAGGGACTGGCACCAGGATATCACCCCTAATTACTCAACAACAAGGTTATAATGTATTTAGAGCTTCCATAGATGAAGATATAGAAAAACTAGAAAAAGCAATTAGTCAGGGGCTGGAGAGATGGCCTAGCAGTTAAGAGCGCCAACTGCTCATGCAAAGGACCCAGGTTCGATCCCCAGCACCCACATGGTGGCTGAGAACCGTCTGTAACTCCAATTCCAGGAGAACTCCAGGTCCAGGGGAATCCGATGCCCTCTTCTGACACATAAATAAATAAATAAAATAAAATATTAAAAAAAAAAAGAAAGAAAGAAAAAGCAATTAGTCATTTACAAGAGTCCCTCTCATCTCTGGCAGAAATGGTGTTACAAAATCGAAGAGGTTTAGATCTATTATTATTACAACAGGGAGGCTTGTGTGCTGCCCTAAAAGAGGAATGTTGCTTTTTTGCTGATCATTCTGGTGTCCTTAAAGAATCCCTCCTAAAAGTTAGAGAAGGCTTGCAACAAAGAAAATTACAAGGAGAAAAAGAACAGGGATGGTTCAGTAATTGGTTCAGCACTTCCCCTTGGCTTGCCACCCTTCTACCCACTATCCTTGGTCCCTTGCTTGGGCTGCTTCTTGTGATATCTTTGGGCCCAGTGATCTCTAATAAATTAATGACATTCTTATGTTCTCAAATTGAGGCCATTCAGGCCAAACCCCTGCAAGTTCATTACCAACAATTGGTGATGCAGGATTCCTCCATTTATACTGAGGCATGTTTTTATGATGATACAGTTTGCTAAGCTGGATAGTCAGTGACGGGTAATGGGGTCACAGAATCAGGCTAGCCTGCTCTACCAAGATAAGACAGGGGGGTAACGCCAGAGGTTACCTACCCAGCGATGGTTAAGGAGGGCGCCTGAGCAGACCCGAACCTAAGACAGACACAGCTTCTTTGCCTTTATTTTGCCTTTTTATATAAAGAAGGGGGACCTGCAGAAGCCTGCCTGCAGCTACCCAAGGGTTAATTGCAGGAGCCTGCTTGTAGCAACTCAGGGGTTAATGACTCTATCTTCTGAGCAAATATTCATATGCACTGGTGACCCCTTAAGTACAAAAGCAACATGTCTGTGGTTTAGATTCCAGGAACTGTGTTAAAAATGCAGCCTAAGTAAATTCCACAGCCCTGAGATCTTGCTTATGTGACAAATGATATGTATCTGCTGTTTAACTTCCTCTTGTGAGATTTTCCATAGCCTGCCTTTATATTTGGAGCTTCTGCTCACAATAAATGAGTCTTGATCAGAACCCTGTCTTGTCTCCATTTCTCGCAACCCTTGCCCTTCTCCCCTCTTGCCTTCTCTTTTTTTTTTTTTTTTTTTTTTTTCGAGACAGGGTCTCCCTGTAGCCCCAGCTGTCCTGGAATTCTCTCTGTCGACCAGGCTGGCCTTGAACTCACAAAGATCCGCCTGCCTCTGCCTCCCAAGTGCTAGGATTAAAGGCGTGCGCCACCACGCCCGGCCTCNTTCTCTTGTGAATGGTTTTCAGGTTTCAATCATACAATTAACCCCACTAAAAGAATGCATCCTCCCTTACATTCTGTGTTTTGTGCAGACATTTCTCCAATAGCACTTTGGACTAAGAAACAGCATTAGTCATAAGGCAACTGAATGGATTCTGTTTCCCAAGATTTTTATGGGAATGTTTATGCATACATTTATGGAACAAGTTAAAAATGCCCAAGTCTTCCTTATAAACATCTTGTTCCTCTTTACTCTCTTCTTATTTGTGGTGATAGACACTGCATATGGCAAGTGATGGGTCTAAAATGGCTCACTAAAAACATGGCATCTATTAGGGGAAAAAAAGTCCTCCAATTCAAGTGATATGTGTATGTATGTATATATTTATGTATATGTAACTATGTATATGCATGTGTATATATATTATAGCAATACAAGTTGGAGAGAACAACCACAAAAGAACTGAAAAAAAACTCTGGAAATACTTGTAAAAAGATACAGGACATGTATGGCAGAGTACAGGGACTCGGGTGGGGTGGGGGCATGGAAAAGGAAGTGATTCTAGATTCGATTGAGAAACAATGTATGACCTATGGAAAAAGTTTAATAACAATAAAAATTTATATACATAAAAAAGACCAAAAATGTGCTTACAAAATCCTGGATAGTTGGCAAGCCCAGTGCATTAAGTGATATTAAGTACTGTACTTACCCAGATGCTCTCAAACCCACAGAGATCCCATTGCCTGTGCCTACTCCCATTAAAGGTATCTGCAAACACCCAAAAATAATAATAAATAAAATAAGATAATTTTTAAAAATGGGAAAAATGAGCAATGTGAGATATAGTTTTGAGAAAGCCAAAGAGGGTTACGATGAAGGTAAAGGTGTCCTTAATATTTTAAAACAACAATCTGTTACACAGCAACAACATTTGTTAGAAAAAGGAGAGCAAGCAGGTGTGCACATATCTCTGCTACGGGATGATTCCTTTGTTTATACACCCAGTAGTGGTATGACTGGGTCAAATGGTAGGTTTATTTTTAGTCTCCTAAAAGTACTCCACACTGTTTTCAATTAGGTTTGCATGCGTTTCAGTCCCATCAGTAGTGAATGGAAGTTCCCCTTTCCTCCCCAGCAGTTGCTATCATTTGTTTTCTTGATATTAGCCAGTCATACCAAGGGAAGATGAAATTTTAAAGTGGTTTCAATTTGCATTTTCTTAATTACTACCTATATTGAACAATTTTACCTTTTTATTGAAGTTTTGTGCAATTAATATTACATTTCTCAGTTCAATTTAGACTCATTCCCTTTTCCATGCCCCCTATCCCACACGAGTTCATGCATTTTGCCATACATGTCTTGCAACTTTCATTCTTTTTAAAGTTTTTCTATGCAGAGGTTTATTGTTTGGGGCTGAAGTTTACTGTTTCAGTCAGTTCTTTGACTGAGTCCTTTTGTTGTTGTTCCTTCCAATTTGTATTGTTTCAAAATGTGCATATGTTTGTCACACATATACCAAAATTATGACGCCTGAACGTAAACTGTATGTCAATTCCACAACATATATAGGAATTCACATTTTCCCTTTAATTTTATATTACTCTAAAGTATGCATACATACCCCCATATACCACAATTATAATGTCTGAAAATAAGTGGTAGGCTAATTCTAGATCTCATTAAGGGAAAAGGGACTCACATTATAATGGCACATTTGCTCTCAGGTTAAAAAAACTATATAAATATATATACATATATATACATATACATATATAAATATACATGTATATATAGATATATGTATTATGTATAATTATATAAATATATCATTAACATTGCTCAGTTTGTCTTACTTCTATTTGGTATTTGGTGTTAGCATCCACAAATGAGGGGTACAATTCATCATTTGTTTTTCTGTAATTGTGTTACTTCACTTAGCATAATGTCTTCTAGTTCCATCCATTTACCTGCAAAGTTCATGTCATCTTTCTTTACTGCTGCCTAGAACTCCATTATGTAGATATACCACATTTTCACTATCCACTTGTTGGTTGAGGGGTACTTGGGTTGCTTCCACCTCTTTGCTATTGTGAAGAGAGCTGCAATAAACATGGATGTGCATGTATCTTTGTGGTAGGATGAGTCTTGTGGGTATATATCCAGGAGTGGTATGACTGGGTCAGGTGGTAGGCTCATTTTGAGTCTTTTTTTTTTCTTTGTCTTTTCGAGACAGGGTCTCCCTGTAGCCCCAGCTGTCTTGGAACTCACTCTGTAGACCAGGCTGGCCTTGAACTCACAAAGATCTGCCTGCCTCTGCCTCCCAAGTGCTAGGATTAAAGGCATGCACCACCACGCCTGGCCTCATTTTGAGTCTTTTAAGTGTTCTTCACACTGTTTTCTATATGTATGAGTTTACATTCCCACAAACCCCTTTCCCCACAACCTCTCCAGCATTTGGTGTCTTTTATTTTTTTGATCATACCCAACCTTACTAGGGTAAGATGAAATCTTAAAGTGGTTTTAATTTGCATTTCCTCAATTACTAACTATATTGTACAACTTTAAATGTGTTTCTTAGCCATCTTGTACTTCTCTTGAGAAGTCTATTCAGATCTTTAGCCCATTTTTAACTGGGTCATTGGGGGGGTTCTTTTTTTGAGAAATTTATATACTCTGGATGTTAATCCTCAGTCCTTTCTCAGAAATGTCACTGGTGAAGATTTCATCCCACTCAGTGGGTTTTCTCTTCATTTCTTTGATTGTTTCTTTGGAGACCAGGAACCAAAATGGACTGAATGGCCGAACAATGAAGATTAGGAGTCTAAAGGGTGTGGTTCCATGGACAGGCTGCCTATATTAAGCTTTATCCACCCAGGTTCAGGGTTAATTGAGGAAGAGGGGGTGGAAGATTGTAAGAGCCAGGGAGGTATGGAAGTGAATCCTACAAGCTTTTGGGACCTAATTCGTATGAACCTACAACATTGGTATCAGCATGCACAAGACCTATGAAACCTCACATGGATATGTACTCAGCATAGAACTGAAGAAATGGGTAGCAGAGCCCAACCTTTGCTGAGGAAATATTGGCAAATGGTGGTTGGGTGAGGAAGACCTGTCCTTCATTAGAAAAGAGACTCTTATAGGCTAACTAGAGCCCAGAGGAAGATTTGGTGTGAACTCCAGAGCATGGCAGAGGGAGAGAGGGTGGCAAGAGAAAACTGGGTATGAAGGTGATTAAGACTGACTGAAAATTTATGTATGAAGCATATTAAAAATTCGGTAAAAAAGAAAGAGGAAACTATGTAAAAAATATAGAAGATAAACCATAGGAGTGTAATTATGAAAGAAAACAGGCAAAGAATGATCATGACCCATCTTAGAGCTAAGATAAAAAGATACAAAAATAAAAGATTTAGAACTAAAAGAATATAATTAAATGAAGGGAAACTATATACTGTAATATGTAGCAGATTGAGAACACATAAATTAGTACAGGCCAAGCAGAACTGTAAATTTTCAAGATTTAAATTTTCCTTTTGTAAATCTATCAGCACGTATTTGGCTGAGAACAAAAGTTTAATGGGAAAATTTGAAGATAACAAATTTTATTATATTTATATTTCATTTTCAGGAAAGAAAAATTATTAAATTAAATACTATGGCTTAAATCGTTTGCATGTCTTTATCTTAAAATATGGGAAATGAATCTTTTTTTTTTTTTTTTTTTTTGGTCTTTTTGAGACAGGGTCTCCCTGGAGCCCCAGCTGTCCTGGAATTCTCTCTGTAGACCAGGCTGGTCTTGAACTCACAAAGATCCACCTGCCTCTGCCTCCCAAGTGCTAGGATTAAAGGCATACACCACCACACCCGGCTGGGAAATGAATCATTTTTAAAAGAAATGCAAGAAAAACACAAAGAATTATTCATAGCAAAGAATATTGAGGTCATAGAGATTGATGTTCATTCTGTATTAAGTGCATCTAGACTGACATGGAAGTGTGATGTTTTGGACAGTGAAAAACTAGGATCTTGAGCTTTATACCATGTTTAGCACTATAATTTGAATAAAATGGAATTTTGTATTTGTAGTACTTGCAACACAGTACTTTTTACATAACAAGATTTTTTATCAATTTTCCCAACCAATGTGCAGTGTCATTTCCTCTAAATCATTCATTGGTAATACTTGCTAACCTTTATCATTTTTATTGTAGTCTTTTATGAGGCATAGGATGTTAACTCATTTTAGTGTTAATTTGGATATCCCTAACATTAACAATTTATTTGTAAGTCATTTGATCATCTGTGTATTTTTTTCCTTGTGTTTATCCAGGTCTCTTGTTCATTTCTTAATTGGACTTTTTGTTTACTATTTTTTTGCAATAGAGCCTTTTACATTCCTTGTACATTTTAGTCATAAATTCCTTCTCAGTTGTATGCCTTAAAATATTTATTGTTCCTCTGAATGTCCCACATCCATGAAATGCTTCTGTCTGGGTGGGGTGTGTAGAAATTTCTGTATGCTCTCATAACACTGTGAATCATATGTTCAATGACTTTTGTGGTATCCAGACAACACAGTTTTCTTATATTCATCTACACATCTAGTTCTTAAACTCTTCCAGCCCCCTCTTTTGCAATGATTCTGGAACTTTGGAAAGAGGTAGAGGTGTGCTATTTAGTACCCCACAGCCTCTTATTTTCTGATGTTAGGCAGTTGTGGGTCTCTGTATTCATTACCATCTGTTGCAAAGAGAAACTTTCCCATGAAGATGAATGATGAACTAATTTATGGTTATAATTTTTTAAGCCAGTTTAATATTGACTATTTAGCAGAATGCTAATAGTAGATTCTCCCCATGGCCTGTGTTTTGTTTAGACACAGGTTCTTGCCCTGATAACATTTTCAGACAATGATTCTCTGTTGTGAAGCAGGTGTTGAATCCAAATAAAAGGTGGTTGGTGTCTCCTACATTATCAGTGTCATTATTGCACCAATAGGCATTTATTGCCAATACAGTTATTATTATACCTCACAGGGTTCACAGGTAGATAAAGTTAATAACTGCGTTTCTCTTCCAGTAGCATGCAGAGCATCTTCTAGTACTGCCCATTATGTGAAATTCTATAATCACATTTTAAAAATAAATTTGAACAAAACCAATATATTTTCTCAATTTATATATCATCTCTTGACTATTAATTATTTCTTCTTTTTTTGAACACAGCTGCAAAAGTCATTAAAAATAATACCAAGTCAAATTCAAATGTACATTAGTAGGATGGTTAGGTATGATTGGGTGGTATTTATCCATGTAATAGAAGGCTAGTTCAACAAATTAAATCAATATATAAGATCAATATATTACATCCATATGACATAGTGTAGGAACCTCCTCCAGGCCAGTCAGAGGGATTCCAAGGTCCTGACAAAGGAAGAGCTGAGTCACACATCACAGACTCTAGGAGTTGGGTGAAAGACAGGGAAAATGCAAGCACCTGCCAACTCGTTTAATATGGGAAAGACAGGATTTATATATGATCATCCTCTGCTTCTGGAAATGCCTCAGGTGCTGATCAAACCACTGACTCAGCCGTTGTCTCCAAGAAGAGGCTAAGTCTGTTCAGGTTAAGCACGCTGCTGCAGCTGTGTAACAATCTACAACAAAGGTCAGAAAAATCACATCATTGTTCCACCAGAATCACAAGACAGACAAGTCACAAAATTGAGTATTATTTCCTGATAAGAGCTACCAACAAATTAGATATAGAAAGACATACATTCTCCCTTCTCTCAGTGAAAGACACTTATGACATCCTCACATACCTTCATACTTGATATGAAAATGATGAAAGACTTTAATATCAAGAAATGAAGCAGTTCCTGAAGCCTGCATCAGTATTGCCCTGATTCCTCTAGATTGATCTGTACGTACTACATGCTTGCCACACTCCCATCACCATAATTCCCCCTCAAGGTGAAGCTCACAAAGGCTGCTTTAAATCAATGTGGATCCAAGAAAATGGCTCCTCCCCCCAAAGACGTGGAGGAAGACAGTGAAGATAAAGAAACAAAGATTGAGAGCAGTGGAGAAGAGATTGTCATCTCTCAGAAAAAGGCAAGAAGGCTGGCAGAACTCGAGCAAAAACACAGAAGTTTCACAAAAAGAGTTCTGTTAAATTGTCCATGTTTTCAGATGGTATGACAGAAGTATGGCCGTTCCCAGGAGCTAAAACAAACAAAACACAGACAGAAGAACTTCACAGTATACTTTGTATCTTGTCCAAAATAAATTAAAATGGATTTTGCATACATGTACACAGTTCATGACAAAGCCTACCAGAAAGCCTTTGCTAGGTAGGAATCTTCTGAACTTCAGGGCAATACAGAATGTCATGTCTCTACTTGGGGATAGAGATGATTCACATTCCATTCTTTTATCCAGTAATCAGTGTCTTGTGGTTTATATTCCTTGTTTTGCAAGCTGCTGATTATCAGGGATAATCCTTCTTAAAAATAAACTTCAATAACCCTAATATGTGACTAGCTACTTAATGGCATATATAGGGAAAAAGTCAGATTTGAGTAAAAAAAAAAAAAAAAAAAAAAATGCAGCACCTGTAGGTACCTCTAACCAGCATCGCAGTGTATTAAATCTCACCCACCTATAGCTCAGGGAATATTGTAGGAGGGGAAATGGGAAGAATGTTAAAAACAGGGGTAGTGAATGACCTTAAGGAAACAGTCTTCCAGGCTTTGGGAACTTCCATATACGAACAGCAATGGTGCCAGCATGCACAGGACTCACGAAACCTCCATAGAACAGAGGAAATGAGCGGCAAGCCCCAGCCTTGGCCAAAGAACTGGGTAGCTGATCATTACTGGCTGGGGGAGAGTTGATCTTTAAGGAGTCACACTAGACATGCTGAACAGGCCTCCGCACATGAACTCACACCAAAGGACTTCTGGCTGTACAAACTTGACTAGATAGATGTTAATAGAAATGATAGGGTTTGGGAGCTAGTGGGAGGTGCAGATGTGGAAGAAGTATAAATATGACTAAGGAGTTTTCTATGAATGGCACAAAAATTCAACAACAACAAAAATAATTTAAATGTCTTTCTGCCCATTAAAGGAAGCCCAGGTATGAAAGGGCCTCCTGCCTTCTTCTCAAACTGGCTTCTTTCATATGTTAATCTTGGTATTTCAACCTTTAGTCCTTTTGTCAGAACAAACTGGGAAGTAGTCCAGTATTGATCAATATCTTGCAGGTGACTGAGTTAACTCATTGATCTACATATTTAGTATTTGATAATTATCCATATTTGGATGGAGTGTGTCTTTGGTTTTATGTTGTTGTCGTTTGTTGGTTTGTTATTTATCAGTCAGAATGCCAGCTCGGTCCGCTAAGCACTGCACAATTTTCCTCTTTCGGAATGCTGGTTCCAGGTACTTTACATTTTTTGGTCCTGAGTCAAAACAAGTCCTGATCCAGGCAAATCTAAAGAGGCCCCAGGGATGCCTGCACCGTCATCTTTACACAATTTGCCCAGGACCTGTTCACAAAGAGCTGTGGGAATACAATTATTGGAACGTCCAATTACCCATTATTTCTTGTACTGCCACTGAAGTTTATATTCTGCTTTCCTTGAAGTGATTTTTCCTGAAGTCCTGGCATGAAATGAATGGCTCAGTGCTAGGCATGCATGTTCATTTTTGAAGGTATTTCAGAACGGTTTTTGGTTATTCTTAATCTGAGAGTCTGTAACAAACTTTATGAATTTAAAATGCCTACCAAACATTTTTTTACTCTCCTTCACATTATAATGGCTTTAGGAAAGAGCTGAGGTTTGCTAAAACCCTGTAGCAAGTTTGTCATTTTGAAATATCAAAGTATTTTAAAATAATGAAGTTGTATTTTTTTCAACTGTCTGCTTGAAAACTTTGCATTTCATTTGAGACATTCTTAAGGAAACCTATACCAAGGTGAGTTCGATAGGGAGAATGATGAAGCCTGAAGATTCGTCAAAACTCATACTGCTAGTAGGAGAATTATCCATACCACTTTGGAGCGCTGTTTATATTTTCTCTATAAAATTTCATTTTAAACACTATTAATTTTTACAGAATTATTTTATGTCCTTTGCTTGTCTTTGTGTATAATTATAAGCAGATTTTAAGGACAGTCACCTTGAAGATATTTTTGAGACATTCATGAATTTTGATGAAGTTTGATTCCCAGGCATGTACACATTCTTCCCATATAAAGACAGATGTGTTTTCATTTGAATAACTAAACAATGAGGGGCTTTGTTTTCTAAAACCAAAACTTACCACTTTTTTGATGATTTTTTATTCTGATTTTATTTCGAGTTCTCACTTTGAGCTAAAAAACAGTGCAAGTAAAATAGATTTATGCTGAAAAGTTTATTGCTTCCTTTCACTTTACAGCTTCACAAAATACCGCAAATAAAACACATTTTTACAGACACTGAGCCCCGGCCTCCTCCAGGCAGAAAGGCACCCACTCAGAAGTGAGGGCTCTGTGAAGGTTGTGTTCCTGGGGAGTTTCATGTGGAAGGGAAAGCAGGGGACAAGAAAGAAGATTCACCTGAATCAATTAAAGTAAGACCAAGTAATATCACATATCAATATATTAAAATTTAAATATGCATTTAAATACTATGATTCTACCACAACTCAGTGAGCATATAGAATTTTTATTGTGTAAGAATATAATCATTTGGCTACATTTTTCAATTGGAATACAAGTAAAAACAAAATATATATTCATAATTAAATTAAAAAAAATTCTTAAAGTAAGATGCCTCTCCTAGTAGAATATTTGTTTACTGAACTGGAATTTCCCTGGTTCAAATTGTTTTCTGCTATCTTCCTTATTTCTTTATTGGATTTAGTTCTACACAGACACATGACACTGCCCTGTTCAGTTCTGCATTCAAAGTGGAGAAGCTACAGGGGCAAATAACTATGAGTTATTAAACGTGCAAGAGAGGAGCTGGAGAGATGGCCTAGCAGTTAAGAGCACCGACTGCTCTTGCAGAGGACCCGGGTTCGATCCCCAACACCCACATGGCGGCTAAGAACCGTCTGTAACTCCAATTCCAGGAGAACTCCAGTTCCAGGGGAATCCGAGACCCTCTTCTGACTTCCTCAGCATTTCACGACATGGGTTCACAAACCTACGTGCAGACAGTACATTCATACACATACAAAAATAAATAAAATTAAAATGAATAAATAAATATGCAAGAGAATAATATCTCCTATTATTTCACATTTCTTTATCATAGTTCTAAATTCCAGGATACTATCCAGATGTTACATATGGAGAAGATAAAATGTAAAAACTTAATAAATTCAACAATCACAACTAATAGAATTATTTTACTTTCAGTGTTTCCTACTATATCTGTTGTTAGACTTCTGTTTCTGTGGTTACTTAACATCTTATATTTCATTATTCTGATTTTTAGTTAAAGAATTTTGCTGACTGTTCTCATCTTCAGAAGTATTATTTGTATTAATTATAATAATTCTCTTTATTTAGCTTTTCAGTTTTATGTTTTGAATGTTTGTAAACAACAAAACTGCACTACTTAAAATATCTTCAAAACAGTTTTATTGCTCTTTTCAATTTTTAATTTTTTAAATTTTATTTATTTTTTTATGTGTATGCATGTAAGTTTGTGCACCCATGTCCTGCAAAACCACAGAGGTCAGAAGAGGGTGTTAGACTCCCTTGGAACTGGAGTTAAAGATGGTTCTCAGCTGCCATGTGGGTGCTAGGGATCGAACCTGGGTCCTTTGCAAAAGCAGTCAGCACTCTTAACCGCTAGGCCATCTCTCCAGCCTATCAATTTTTAAACAATATTTTAAAACTTTAATTTTTTCTAAGTAAATTGAAAAATACATGATTATAATTAACTCAATGTCAAGTTATTCAAAGGTAGACTTCTAAGATTAACATTATAACACATGCACCTATTTTTTAAACAAAAATTCATATTTTATTTATTTATTTATTTATTTATTTATTTATTTATTTATTTTGGTCTTTTCGAGACAGGGTCTCTCTGTAGCCCCAGCTGTCCTGGTAATTTTTATATATTAAAAATCCAGGAACTTGATTGTTAAATTTTGATTAAAATTTAATTAATTTCTTTCAGTTACCTAACTAGTATATTGAAAACATACACACAATTTCAATGCTAATTTACTTTTTATACATTTTAAATTCTGTTGATCAGATTGTTATTTTTCATTATTAATTCATTTAATTTCTTTCAGGTACCAAACTGCTTGGTTGAAAACATATACCCAGCTTTAATGCATGGAGACCCAGGGAAATATCTCAGAGTTCATTCTTCTGGGACTTTCCAATGACAGACACATACAGATATTTTGCTTCCTGCTCTTCTTACTCTGCTTTGTGGCTCTGTTAGTAGGAAACATTCTGATCCTTGCATCTATTCTGTGCAGCCCTCTCTTTCACCAGCCAGTGTACTATTTCCTCCTGCATTTGTCCTTCGTGGATATCTGCTACACTTCTAGTGTCACACCCAAGCTGATCAGCAGCCTGCTGGCAGGAACTAAGACCATTTCCTACAGTTACTGCATGCTGCAGGTCTTCACCATGCATTTCTTTGGCTGCACTGAGATCTTTATTATCACAGTCATGGCCTTTGATCGCTATGTTGCCATCTGCAAGCCTCTCCACTACATGGTTATCATGAACAGGACCAAGTGTCATCTACTCATTTTAGCTGCTTGGGCTGGTGGTGCTAGCCACTCCCTACCTCAATTATCTATTGCAATCCAGTTGCCTTTCTGTGGTTCTAATGAAATCAATCACTACTTTTGTGATATTTTCCCTTTGCTAAAAATTGCCTGTGTTGACACCTACATCATGGGTGTTTTTGTGGTTGTCAACTCAGGGATCATATCGTTAGTGGTATTTAATATCCTATGTGTCTCTTATGCCATTATATTATTTACTTTAAGGTATCACTCTGCTGAGGGGAGACGAAAAGCCCTCTCTACCTGTGGCTCTCACGTCACTGTAGTGGTGATATTTTTTGGACCTGCAATCTTTTCCTACCTTAGACCTCCTACTGCTTTACCTGAGGATAAAGTCGTTGCTTTGTTTTACACCATCATTTCTCCCATGCTCAACCCCCTCATTTATACTCTGAGAAATGCAGAAATGAAAAATGCTATGAGGAAAGTGTGGTGTCATACTCTGTTTGTAATGGATACTTGAAGTTAATTTGAGAATGTTTGAAAGGTATGTGCCTGATAATAGAAAAAAAGAGGAGTGGATTTAAATTACATAGTTATGAACTATGTCATATAGCCTAAAGATTTTATTTTCTTTAATGGAAATAATGAGGACCATAATACTGATTTAAGTCACAAATAATAAAATACTTTTGAAACTTCAGTTTTCCAGAGTATTGGAATGGTGTTATTAAAGTTATTCTCATTAAAATATATATAATAAAAGCAAGTAAGATAATGTTGTATTTGTCAGTAATAAGTACTTAGTATTTATTCAAACTATTGGGCATTGAGGAGTATCCAAAATAACATGTTTTGTGGTCGTAGAGAAATGTAATTTATGAATTTTTGTTAGTTCTGTTAGAATATTCTCTATACATCAGATGGTAGTATTTAGAAATCAGTTAGAATAGAGAAATCAGGGTAATAGATTTTTTTAAGTCTACCATTGGCCACACCCAGATTTCTTATTGAAGAATGTGCACATTAATTTAAAAGGCAGTGAAACTTTGGGGACTGAGAGAGGGCTCAGAAACTGAGAGCACTAGCTGCTCTTAAAAAAAAAAAAAACAGCACTAGCTGCTCTTACAGAATACCCTGGTTCAAATCCCACCACCCACATAGACATTAACAACAGTATGTAGCTTCAGTTGCAGGGAATCTGATGCTTTCTGCTGACCCCCTTGGAAATTGCAAGACAAAGATGCACTTACATACATGCACAAATTACATTCGTACACATAAAAATAAAATAAACCTAATTATTTAAAAATAGAGAATTAAAAGTTCAGAATGATGATAATTGTTACTACTGGTCCATTCCTCATTCCAAATCTAAGAGCATTTTCAAAAAAACAGCCTAAGAAAGCTAATTATTTTATTGGCTACATCATTCTCCTGACCCAATATTGAGTAAACTGTTGGTTCAAGGATCTGCTCCAGAAACGTTCCTTGTAAAATGAGCTAAAAAAGAAAAAAAAAAAATGAAATCTTCTTTAGAAAAAAGATAGCAACAAATAACACCATGATTCTATTGTAATAGTTATAGTAGGCTTTCTAAATACTGCAAAATTAGAGCAACCAAAATATCTTTCAATTACCATGTACATCTAGGAAATGGTTATTTAGTGTTATGAAGCTGAGGAATTCAAATCATAAAAGTCATGGAGGAAATATATATAATTAATATATATTAGTATGTATATATGTGCATATTAATGTGAAAGAACCATCTGAGAGTGTTCTATGTAGGTGGGGTAATATGTATATTGAATATCTCCTATTAAATTTTACTATGAACTCAAAAATGTTCTGTAAATGAAGCATATGAATTAAATTAATTATTGTCTAGATTAACCAAAACAATCTTGTGATAGTAAGAGTTAATACTTAAAGAATTTGAAGAACTATCAGAAGAAAGCTTCATTGATGTTTTGTGTTTGTTCATCCTAAGTCATATTTAAAAATCTTCCTAAGAAAACATCCTATAATCTACAGAGAGGTCTGGGTAAGATAATTTTATTGTTACAACAGGAAAAAAGACAAAGAAATTCTTAAGAGATATTTGGTCAAGAGTACAATAATTTCTGGCCTGTACATGATTCTTAACTTTCTAGTTTTAATAGCTCAATCACCTGGGCACAGAACTCCCCCTAAGAATGTGAGTTCACTTTAGTTCATACTAAAGAGGTAGGAGGAATACTAGATCCTTAAAGATGTTATAAATTTCCCTGCCAGGAATCCCACCCTGTAGTGCAGTGCTCCTGGACCACATCACTGACATGTAGCTTTCTTTAATTGTGCCTGCTTTTCTAAATTCTTCATAGAAGCAAAACCTCTATATGCTTAACTAAGGCTTTGAGCTGCCCCAACATATTAAGCTTTCTTATTTTTCCTTCCAAACTCTTTCCACATGTCTGACCTTCATGATGTCTCTAAAGCAGCATGGTTCTACGATTTTGTTCCTGTTTCTCTCCATCATCCTTCTGAGTCAATCTTCAGGGTTTATGACTTGCTTGTCTTGAGCATTTTTTTAAATAACAGTAACATTGTTCTAAAGCTTCCATATGAGTCCATTCTAGCACCAAATCCTTATACATCCTGATGTAACTGCAGAAACTAGGTAAAGGAAGAGGATCTAGGAAGGTAAAGGAAAGAGGAAACCTGAGACAGATGAGTGGTAGGTAACAGGTATTACTAAGGAAGAAATGGATAAAATAAGGGTATATAAATGGGAGGGAAGAGGAAGTATTATAGAAGGAAAGGTGGTGATAAAGGGAAAAAAAAGAGCCCAAGAGAAGTAGGGCCATAAAGATTGGTGTATCAAAGAGAAATGGAGATACTTTAAATAGAGAAGACATGGAGAAGACATAGGTTGAAGACCTGAGAGAATCATACTAGTCTAACAATCTATTGACAAATTACACAATCATTATCTCTACACGCTTCCATGTGCAAATATGAAGGTTATGTAACAAGAAGCAGTACCGGGCAGGAGAAACCTTCCATAGAGTCATTCTTAAATTATTTTAAATGAGAAGAAGAATCATATAATGGGGCATGAATATTCTCCTGTATCAATATAGGGAGGAAGATTAAATGCTCAGACTTTTAGACTATAGCAATGCAGAAGGAGTTACAGTCACCTTGAGGCACAGCACCAGAAAGAAGATCAAGGACAAAGAAAGAGGTAACATTTTGTGAATTTTTCAGACAGAAATTTTAAATATTGTTATAACTTCAGTAACTAACAGAAATTTCTTCCTGAAGAATTGTCAAAATGTATTTGTCACCTCAGAGAATGGAAAGAAATGTATTTAAAGGGCCAATTCTGTTATCAGTTTATATTTCACTGTTCACAAGGGAACTCTAAGAACTAACCTTAACTTAGAACCAAATGATTTCATTTTTATAAATGAGAAATTTAATCCTTCCTACTGAAGTAAGTATATTACAGAAGCACTGCATGTATTTATTTAAAACATTAAAATGTTTCTAAGAAGAAATCATTGTCCTCTTTTCTCATTTATTAGTATCATATATAGAATATCTGTGTTGACATTAGAAATCGTACATGCACAGAAAAAAGTATGCCTGAAATGTTAGAAACCTGATATGGACTTTCAGATGCCAGAAGTGAAAGTACTTAATAGAACCAACTGCCTGAATGGCCACTTATTGATTTAGTTTTCTTTATTTTTATTATTATTTTTTTTTATCTTTTATTATAGCAAACCAAAAGGAAATTATCTAACTATACCTAATTTCCTTTTCTAATAACTTTTTCCTAATAATTAAGATGCCGCTATATTGAATAATTAATTATTATATAATACAAATTTTTGACTTAAATACCACCATAAACCTCAAAGCTTATGACTAAAAATGATGAAACATTTTCAACACAAAAGTTACTGGTTGGTTCTAGCTCTTCTTAACTGGGTCTAGAATTGACCTACTACTTATTTTCAGACTCTGTAATTACTGTATATGGGTGGAAGGTACATATTCATATCTTAGACTAATATAAAATTAAAGTGGAAAATGTGAATGTTTAAACATATTCTGGAATCAATATACAGTTTATTCTCAGAGGTCATAATTTTGATACATATATGATTGTTGTTATATAGGCATATGTTGGAGCAATACAATATAAAGACTGGGTCACAGAACTGACAGATACAGTAAAATTCAGCCCAAAACACCAAGCCTCTGTAGTGAAAAACTTTGGAAAGACTGAGAGAAAGATGTAGGACATGTATGGCAGAAGGCATGAACTGGGGTGGTGTAGGGGGCAGGGAGAGGGAATGTGTCTAAATTGGACTGAAAGATAATGTATGAAAAACACAAATCATCAATAAAAGTATTTAAAAAGTTATTGGTTGGCTAGATAGTATTTTTTACTACCAGAAATTATAAAAATTATTCATTATGAGTTGAAATGTGTTATTTTCATCCTTTGAATTCAATTGTGAGACAGTGTGTTACTTCCATAGATCTCTCCTTATAAAACAAAATAATTATTTTGAGTCAATCAAGAATAGACACACATGTACATTTTTCTTATTGAAATTATTTAGTGAATATAATTTAAGATTCAATATTTCTCCAAATAATAAGAGAGCTTAAAAATTAATTATAAAACTGGAAATCAGTATAATTCATGCTAGTTTAATATGGGTATTTGAGGTTAGCATGATGGCTCAGTGTGTAAGGCCACTTACCTCGAAGTTTGATGACATATATTTGAGCCCCAGAGCATACATGACTTACAAATAGACAGACAACAATCAATTCCTATGGTTTGTCTGTTGACTTCAAGTCACTTCCTCAGGCACATAGAAATAAATAAATAAATAAATAAATAAATAAATAAATAAATAAATAAATATTTTCTTGTGTTTTTAAATATTATTTTATGTGTTTGAGTGGGTTGCCTGCATGTATGTAAGTGCACCTATACCATGGAATGCTCATGGAAGTCAGAAGAGGACATTGGATACCTTGAAGTTAAATGCTTGTTAGCTACTATGTGGGTACTGGAATTTTAACTTGGGTCTTCTGCAAGAGCAGCCAGTGCACTTAATTGCTAAGCCATCTGTACAACCCCCTTTTTCAAAAATTATTTTTGAGAATCACATTTAAAAAATAGCTTATTTTTTAGGATTTCCTGATAAAAGTTTTCAACCCATTAGCTATAGAAAGATGTACCTTCTCACAGTGAAGCCTATTTATGACAAACCCACAGATACCCTCATACTCTATATGGAAAACTTGAAAGAATTTAATATCAAGAATGAAAATGGGGAATACCAGAAGCCTCCCTCAGTATTGCTCTGGTCTACACTGATCTGCAAAACATGTTTACCACCCACCCCATCACCATAACCGACCATAATGGTGAAGCTCACAATGCTGGTAAGAACCAAAATGAGTCCACAAAAATGCTTCTCCCCAAAAGGAGGTAGATGACAGTGAAGACGAAGAAATAGCCAATAATGAAGAAGACAAACAGTGGATAAGACACTGTCATCCCTCAGAAAAGGCAAAAAGTTTACCACAGCTCCAGCAAAAAGTAGAGGTTTCACAAAGTGTTTTCAGTTTCCATATATGCTAACTAGGCAGCTGTCACCCCAGGCAGAAGGCAGTAGACATCCCAGCAGACAGTGAACCTGCCAAAGAAGCCACAGTGCCCGGTAGGAAGGGAACCACACAAGCAAAATATCAGTTTCAACTCCTGGTTAAAAGGAAACTCCCACCATAGCTAAAGGAGCAAAGAATAGTGAGAATGCCAGGAACGAAGATAGTGATGAGGAGGAGGAAGAGGATGATGAAGATCACAGTGAGATGACGAAGATGAAGAAGAGGAGGAGGAATTTGAACTTGCAGTTCTGGATGCAGTAAAAACGGTGAAACCAGCCAAGGCAGCAGCAATGGCTCCTGCCTCGGAGCCTGAGGAGGAAGATGGCTCTGAAGAAGCTACTGAATCGCACCAGCCAACGGAAAGAAAATTCATACAAAGATTTCTCCTGTGACAGCCAAGGGCCTGGATGAGTAGGGTGACACCAATGATGATGAAGAGGAGGAGGAAGAAATGGATGAAGAGGAGGAAAAAGAAGAACACCTTGTTAAGGAAGCACCTGGGAAATGGAAAAAAAAAATGAAATGATTAAACAGAAAGAAGGTTGTAGGGTGGTAGTCCTGGATGGGCTGCATTACACACTGCAGGTTAGCATGCTTGACGCCATGAACTGACTATTGTCCTGCAAGTCCCTTTCTGTGTCCTACCCACTGTTGAGGTGGCTTGGTGAGAAGGAGATCTGTCATTGGCCACTAGGAAGTGATATCTTGAAATTTGAGGGCTGCCTGTCCCAACCTTATATAGCTGTTGTCCTGCATGAATAAAGAGAATGCCTACAAGCCTTACTACCAGACAGAGATCTCTGACCAATCATAGAACTATTAATATTTCAGCTACTTTTCTACCTTATGTAATCATGAGGCTGGATCCCATAATTGGTTGGGTAGTCATGAAGTCTAACAGCCTCTGGCCATGGGTTCATCCACGCATGGGAGCCACAGAAACCAACAGTTTCCCAGGGATGTGGCTGGGTAGTTATCAAGTCCCCACCCACAGGTTTGGCCACTAAACTATCAGCTTAGTGGTTATGTGTCCACAGGCCAGCAGCCCAGACACAGATCATTAACCTTACGACTAGCCAAGAGGCCAACAGTTTCCTGGATATCCAGCACTTATAATAGGAGAAATTTATGATTCTTCCCACAGAAGCAATTGCAACAAGACACTGAATGTGGGAAAGCTCTGAATCAAATACATCTTCCTATCTGTTTTTTGGAAACATGTCCTAGGAAATATAATGTTGCGAAATTAAAAATTGCTGTCAGTGAACTTTTTGGTAAAAATGATCCTGCGGTTGTGTATATCAGAACAGTACAAATAGGAAATTTGGCTTTGTTAATCTTGAGGCAGCTTAATTCTTAGATAAAACCTTGGAACTCACTGGTTTAAACTGTTTTTAGCAATACTATTAAAGTAGAAAAAAAGAGAGAGAGAGGCACTAAGAAAATACAAGCTGAAAGAACAATTTTGGCTAAGATCTTCTGTGTTAATGTCACCAAGAAAGATGTAAAAGGAGTGTTTGCATATGCAGTAGAGATCAGATTGCTTATCCAGGATGGGCAGGGCAAAGGGAAACTGAATTTCAGAGGGAGGCAGATGCTGAGAAAATCTTTGAAGAAAAGCAAGGGGGAGAAGTTGCTGGGTGACCTGTGTCACTGTACTACACTAGAGAGAAAACGTCAAAGGCAGGAGAGAGCTAGAAGCAGTAACATTGGAGTGTTGTATACAAATGTTGGTTTTAAGTAACTTTTTTGCAGTGCAACAGTTTGAAACACTCTGGAAAGTATTTGAGAAGGCAACTTTTGCTAAAATATGTCAGAACCCAAATGGAAAATTGAAAGGGTATAAGATTGTAGAATTTCACTTGAAAATGTGAAAAAGCTTTAAATGTAATAAAATGAAAATTGAATGCAGAACAACCAGTCTGTAGTTGCAAGGACCCAGGGAACCATCTAGTGCAAGACATCAGCCATGCACACTGTTTTTTGGCAAAGGTTGTTCTGAGGATACCACTGATGAATCTTTTTTTTTTTTGGTGTTTTTGAGACAGGGTCTCCCTGTACCCCCAGCTGTCCTGGAACTCGCTCTGTAGACCAGGCTGGCCTTGAACTCACAAAGATCAGCCTGCCTCTGTCTCCAGAGTGCTAAGATCAAAGGTGTGCGCCACCATGCCCGGCTCAGCACTGATAGATCTTAAAAGAATTACTTGAGTCTCTGTTCTTGGAAGAATTATCACTTATTGTGAAACGGGGTCCTATAAAAAGATTTAGTTTCGCAGACTTTAATCATCAATAAGATGCCAAAGCTGGTAAGGAGGTCGCGGAAGCTGGTGAAGTTGATGGAAACAAAGTTCCTTTGGACGGAGAAAGCCTAAAGCTGAAGGTGGCTTGGGATGCAGTGGCGATGGCCAGAGGAAGCTTCGAAGGCAAAAGTAGGGGCAGGGACGGAAGGCGTGGATTTGGTGGCAGAGGCTGGTGAGGCTCTGGAGGTCAGGGAGACTTCCGAGAAGGTATAGAAGAAGGAAAACCCTGACTCAAAACACAAAGAACAAAGATTAAGACAGAGTTTGAATTGTTTCTTTTTTGAAACAAAGAATCCCAAGGAGGCAGAGAAGGAGGAGGAGACTTCAAATCAGAAGAAAAGAAGGCAAAGTTCGAAAAGTTCCTTCTTTTGTTGTCCTTCCTTCTTCCATTTGTGGTTTTTAATCTGATATGTATTCAGGGACAGAACCTTTTTAGGACAGCCCAGAACGGTATGCATTCCTGTGGCCTACATGGACTCCATATAGGTAACATTTTCAAGAGAGTTGGTTTTGACTAGTTATTCATGTAAACTTTTTTTTTTTCAGGTAAAGCAGTAGGAGGTCTAAGGTAGGAAAACATTGCAGGTCCAAAAAATAACACTACTACAGTGATATGAGAGCCACAGGTAGAGAGGGCTTTATGTCTTCCTTCAGCTGAGTGATTCCTTAACTTAAATAGTATAATGGCGTAAGAGACACACAAAATACTAAATATTACTAATGATAGGCTTCCTGAATTGGCAACCACAAGAACTCCCATGATATAGGTGTCAAAACAGGCAATTTTTACCAAAGGAATAGTATCACAGAAATAGGTAATCAATTTCATTAGGACCACAGAAAGGCAACTGGAGTGTCATAAATAACTGAGGAAAGGAGTGGCCAGCACCACCAATCCAAGCAGCTAAAATTAGTATATGACACTTGGTCCTGTTCATGATAACCATGTAGTGGAGAGGCTTGCAGATGGCAACATAGCGATCAAAGTGCATGGTGAAGACCTGCAGCATGCAGTAACTGTAATATATGGCCTTAGTTCCTGCAAGAAGGCTGCTGATCAGCTTGGGTGTGACACTAGAAGTGTAGCAGATATCCATGATGGACAAATGTAGGAGGAAATAGTACATTAGCTGGTGAAAGAGAGGACTGCACAAAATAGATGCAAAGATCAGAATGTTTCATACTAACAGAGCCACAAAGCAGAGTAAGAAGAGCAGGAAGCAAAACTTCTGTATGTGTCTGTCATCAGAAAGTCCCCGAAGAACAAACTCAGAGATATTTCCCTGGATCTCCATGCACTGATGCTGGGTATATGTTTTCAACAAAGCAGTTAGGTACCTGAAAAAAATTAAATTTTAATCAAAAATTAACAATTGGGTTGCTACAATTAAAAGTCTATAAAAATGAAATAGCAAACAAGGAAAAATATATTTTTGATTCATAAAAATACATTTCTTATAATGCTCTTCTTACAACTCTTTTTAAATAACTTTACAATGATTTAATTATAATGTACTTTTTAAATTTACTTAGAATAATGTGAAATAGCTGAATATTATTTAGAATTCAAGAAGAGCAGTAAAACTATTTTGAAAATATTTAAGTAATGTTATTTTTTTGTTAGAATCATCCAAACTATAAGTGAAAAGCTATATATAGAGAAATGTTATTTTTAAAACAAATGATATTCTCCTTAAGATGAGGACAGTCAGCAAAATTCATTAACGAACCCACAATAATGAAACACAAAATATTAAGTATCCATTGA
Organism: Rhizomys pruinosus; assembly: GCA_009823505.1. Taxonomy (NCBI): domain Eukaryota; kingdom Metazoa; phylum Chordata; class Mammalia; order Rodentia; family Spalacidae; genus Rhizomys; species Rhizomys pruinosus. Next base: position 586,525 of record VZQC01000142.1, on the reverse strand, counting down.
AGAACAGAAGGTTATCAATGCAAATGTGTAGGAATCATGGAAAGCCATGAGTCATTAACAAACACCACAATGAGGAATCACAAAATATTAAATATCCATTGAAGATAGAAAGGCTAGCAACCACAAAAAGGAGTAATCGTGGGAAACAAAATGAACTGAGTAGTTGTGATTCTTTAGTTAATTATGTCACTGGATATTAGCTTCTCTAATTATGACATTAGGATATTATCATGGAAATTAGAAATACAATAAGGAATTGTAAAATCATGTGAGATAGCTATTGTCATGCATGTTTGATAATAAATAGTTATTTTGCCCCTGTAGTGCCTCTACTTTTAATGAATTGTTTAAGAATGAAGGATGGTGTCATGCATATGTAGAAAACTATATCCAGGGGGCTGGAGAGATGGCCTAGCGGTTAAGAGCGCCGACTGCTCTTGCAGAGGACCCGGGTTCGATCCCCAGCACCCACATGGCGGCCGAGAACCGTCTGAGACTCCAATTCCAGGAGAACTCCAGTTCCAGGGGAATCCGACACCCGCTTCTGACCTCCGTGGCATTGCACGACACGGGTGCACAGACTTGCATGCAGACAGTACATTCATACACACACAGAAATAAATAAAATTATTAAAAAAATTAAAAAAAAGAAAACTATATCCAACAAAGAAATATGAAAGATAGAACAAGACTTTAACTAGGTAAATTTCTATTTAGTGAATAAGTAGTCTACATGGAGAGGTGACTCATTTTAGGACATTTTTTAAGTTAATCACGGATATATTTTTTTGCTTTTACTTGTTTTCCTTTTTTAAAATGTACCTAAATAATCATTCCTTTGGTGGTACAGAATGCTATATGCCCACTGAGTTTTAGTATAATTATAATAGTTACTCTAAACTGTATATTTATTTTAATATATCAATATATGACATTACTTGGTCTCACTTGAAACTAGTATGCTATATGATCGTAAGTTTTGGTTTTGGAAAATAAAAACTCACACTGGGCAGTAATTCAAATAGAATCTCATCTGTCCCATTATAGGAGATATGTACACATCCCTGGTAATTGAACTCCATCAAAAGTGATGATTGTTCTTAAAATCTTTTTAGAATTATTCACAATGAGAAGCAGAGGATGTAAAAGAATTTTACAAAATAAGAGTTTTTAAAATGAAATTTTATAGACAAAAATATAAACAGAATATATTTAAAATAACACACTAAGTTGGTATGGATAATTCTTAGACAATCTCATATATATCAGCTAGTAGCATTTAAAAATAATTATGGTTGGAGGAGTCTTGCTTGTCTCAGGGAGACCAATATTTTGCTGTATTGCTTTAGTGGCCTTTGGTAACACTCTCTAGCATTTCAGAGGCCAGTTGTATGCTAGCAAGTGACGTCTCATAACATTTTTCATGCTCACACCAGGTCTTCGACAACAGGGACTTACTGCCTTTCTCCTTGGATATATCCCACTTATAGGCAAAAGGCCTTTATAATTTGGGGGGGGGTTTGAATCCCCTAGCCAACATCTCCTAGGCAGAATAATTCATTGCTGATGTCAGAGCTTTCCTGTAGTAATATAGCTTGCTTAATTACACAACTTATAAACACTTTACTATTGAATTTGGCTCTAGATAGAGAAATATCCTTTCACAGTTCCTATGCCTATCAATCAGTTAATACGTTATGCCTATTTTATAGGAAATTACCACTGTAACAATTGGCTCTAGTTTACAGTTAGGGAGTGGTTTTATTACCATCATGTTTTTCTTTTTCCTAAAAATGGGGAGAGGTAGGAAGGTTTCTCAGCATCTGGAAGGTAAATTTCATTAGGGCCCATTATAAACAGTCAACCCCAATATTATTCAGAGAGATGCTCAGTGTCCGTGACTCAGGCAGTCTGAGGTTCCTCATTCCTTAATGTTCAGATGGGTCAACCTCTCTGCTGGCATTCCCCAGTTCATCCTGCACAGCCATAAGTTGTATGTTTTCAGGCATTTAGATTGGTGATTTTTACCTGTGGGAACATAAAATTCTCCTCCCATTGTTAGTTTCAAGATCAGAAAAATTGAAAATTTATCAATAGGATTGGAACACAGAGGTTTGCCAGTTGTAGCCCAGAAGGATATAACCCTCCCACCGCCCTCTGGTGTTTGTGGGTGGTGGTTGGGGTTAGGGTGTGTAGGGGTGGGTCCGATAGATCCTAAGTTGGGAATGACCCATACCCAGAAACAGGAGGCCAAGCAGAAGCGGGAATATGAAATGTACCCGCCGTCAGAGATCAGCTACACTCAAGCAGCCTGAGATACGGGTGGCAACAGTGGCACCAATTCAATATAGCCCAAAGCTATGTTGACGTAGGAGCTCTCCCTTGGAGGAATAACTCACATGGATGCCAAAGCTTATGTCCTCTAGTGGGTAGGAGATGGTATAAGCCACAATAAAGCTTGTCATCCCTGTAGAGAAAAACCACAGTTTGCGGATTACATACCATCCAAGCGTCTGTGTCTATGCGCACAGCTTAGCTTGACAAAATAAGGACGCGGAAATGCCTGTACAGCCAATAGCTTGTCCCTGTGTTAGTATGACGAAAAAGGGTATCACGGGAACAGCTGTCAACCCATGAAGGGAAAAACCTGAACAGACAGAGTACAAAATAACACTAAAAGAAGTTAAGGTTGTCAGCTCACCCATTGGGCACCTTGCCCAAGCCCAGGGAACAACTGCAAAAAGGCATGTAGATTGTAAGGGCTGTGGGGAGATAGGGGGGAATCATGAGACGACAGGAATATAGTCTGGACCCGGATTGAGCCAACAGGCCGGTGCAGACAGCGTCCCAACTGGATTATGGGAACCTTGGGTTGTTCAAAATTTGGACATAGATACTTGCAAAATGCACCAATTACCTAATTGTATGACATTCTGAGTAACATCAATGTTATCTGCAAACAACTGTGTCATTATATTGTAGAATCCCTTAAAAAATAAATTAAATAAAAAAATAATAATTATGGTCACACTATATTCACACACATTTAAAAAAGAGATAAACCCCAAATATACATTTTTCTTCTTTATTTTTTTTCATTTTTTGACAATAAGAAATAATTTATGAGTACAAGCAACCTTCATGTAAAACCAATTTTCAAGCAGTTGTGCCCAAACCCACACAGCCCAAAGCTCCCACCATCCAGCTGTGGCTCTTGTATGCACAATCAAGTTGATCAAATAAGTGTCCAGTCTATATTGCTGTAGTTTCACCATTCACCCCAATCACAGCCCTTACATTCTACCACACCCCCTCTTCTGCAGATTGTTCCCTAGGCTTAGAAATGGGGCACAGGTTGATGAGGGGCAAAACAGTCTACTTTCTCTGGAGCTGTCATTTTGGACTCTGGTCAATTCTGGCTGTTTCCTTTCATGGGCTGACAGTTTGTCCAGGAACAGACTTTCAGTCCTACTGATGAATCACAAGCAATTAGATATATAGGCATTTAAAAAGTACTAATTGTTATGGTGGGTTACTTCGGTATAGACACAGATGTTTGGATGGTATATTAATCCATGAATTACTTTTTTTCTGTAAAATATGACAGGGTCTTACTGTGGCTTATATAATCTCATAACCACTAGAGGATGTAAGCTTGTGGCATCAGCCATGGGTTATTCCTCCAAGGAGAGAGCTAAGATCCAATTATATTTGGGATATACAGACATATGGCTGCCACTGCTACACAGTATTTCCAGGCAGGTGAGGTAGAGCTGGTGCTGATGGAGGAATCTTGCTTGACTCAGGGAGACCTATATTTACTTTATTGGTTTATTGGCCTTTGGTAACACTCTCTGGTATTCCAGAGACCAACTGTACACTTGCAAGTGCGGTCTCAATACATCTTTCCCATGCTTACATCAGGTCTTCAACAGCAGAAACTTATTGCTTCTCTTCTTGCAGGTATCCCAGTTTACAGGCAAGAAGCCTTTACCTTTTGGGGGGCTTGGATCCCCTGGCCAACATCTCCTTGGTAGAATAATCCATTGCTGATACCATAGCTCTCCTGTATTAATATATTTTGCTTAAGTGCACAGCTTAAGGAGACTTTAGTGTTATATTTTGTTCTGAATAGAGAATAATCCTTTTCACTGTTCCTATGTCTGCTAGTCAATTAAAGAAGGCAGGTAAGGGGCTGGAGAGATGACCTAGTGGTTAAGAGCACCGACCGCTCTTACAGAGGACCCAGGTTTGATCCCCAGCACCCACATGGCGGCCAAGAACCATCTGAAACTCCAATTCCAGGAGAACTCCAGTTCCAGGGGAATCCAACACCCTCTTCTGACCTCCGCAGCATTGCACGACACGGGTGCACAAACTTGCATGCAGACAGTACATTCATACACATACAGAAATAAATAAAATTAATTAAAAAAATTAAAAAAAGAAGGCAGGTAAATGGATGGAGCTAGAAGATATTATATTAAGTGAAGTAACACAGTTCCAGAAAAACAAATGACGAATGATATCCCACACCTGNAAGGAAGTGAAGAGAAAACCCACAGAGTGGGAATAAACCTTCACTGCAGATACATCTGACAAAGCATTAATTTCCAGAGTATACAAGCTACTCAAAAAACAAATCAAATGTGAACAAAATAAAAATTTGAGGTATCATACAAAAAAAAAATAAAGAAAACAAATGAATCACTCAAAAGATGGAGCAAAGAACTGAATAGAGACTTCACAGAGGAGGAATTAGAGATGGCTGAGAAGCATCTTAGAAACTGTTCAACGTCACTAATAATTAGGGAAATGCAAATTAAGACCACTCTAAGATATCATCTCACTCCAAATATACATTTTTACAGAAAGTGAGGATCAAAAATTCAGGAAACTGCCAGCAGTCTCTACTGATCCATTCCTCATGCCAAATTTAAGACCACTTTGCATAAAGCCTAAGAGAGCAAATTTGTTAATTGATTACGTCCTCCTCCTGACTCTGTATTTCCTAAAACTTGAGTAAATGGTTAGTTCTCAATCTGCTTCAAAGACTTTCCTGTTTAAAATTAGTTAAGAAAAAAGAAAAAAAAAAAAAAAGAAAAAGAAATAAAATCTGCTCTAGAAAAAAAGATCAGCAATTTACACTATGATTCGATTGTAATAGTTAGAATATCTTTTCTAAATGTTGCAAAAAAGTATCCAAAATATCTTTCAGTTACTGTGTATATCTAGGAAATGGGTTATTTAATGCAGAGAAGATGAGGGATTGTAAACATACAAGTCATTGAAAGAAAAACTTTGAAAGGGTTCTATATGTGTATGATAACATGTATATATAAACTCTTACCTCCAATCAAAATTTACTCTGAACTAAAAAATATGATTAAAATGAAATCCATAAATTAAACTCATAATTGTGGCATCGAATAAGCAAAACAGGAAATCCCGTGATAATAAAAGCTAAGATTGAGAGATTTTGTAAAACTGTCAGAAGGAACCTTCATCAATATGTTTTTGTTGTTGAAGCTAACTCATATTTACCAGGCTTTCTAAGGAAACAGTATATCATCTATAGAAAGTTCTGGGAGAGAGCATTATATTGTTATAACAGTAAAAATAAAATCCTTAAGGGAAATCTGGGGAAGAGTATAATAATCTCTGGCCTGGGTATGGTTTTTAACTTTCCAGTTTTCCAAGCTCAGTCACCTGGGCACAGGACCAGCCCTAGAAAGGTGAGTTCACTTTTATTCATACCAAAGAAATAGGTGAATACCTAGAGCATTAATGAAGATATGAAATTCTATGCCTGGTATCCCCACCCCTTAGTGCAGTGCATAGGGACCAGGTTATTGTCATGTAGCTTTCCTGAAGTGCACCTGCTTTCTTAATTTCTTAATAGAACCATAATGACCCTTTTGATTCTTTCTACCACCTATGACGTATGCTTCCCTAACACTTCAAGCAGCCCCAACATGTTATGCTGTGCTATTTTTCTTTTCAAAGTCCTACCACATGTCTGACCTTCATGCTGACTGTAAACCACATGGATCTATAGTTTTGTTTCTCTTCCCCCATCCTCCTCCTCCTCGAGGAAGCTCAGGGATTTATGACCTGCCGTGAGGATTTTTCCTTAAATGCCAATATAATTGCTTTAAAGTTTCCATTTGACCCTGTTCTTAAATTATGGTAAATGAGACTAAGCCCCTAAAAGGGGCTCTATTTTCTCCTGTATCAATGTGGGATGGAAGATTAAATACTCAAGAGATTTGCATGAGAGCAATGCAATGCAGGAGTTACAGTCATGTTGAGGCCAAGCACCAGAACAAAGAGCAGGAACAAGAAAGAAGAAAACATTTTGTGAATTAAATGTTAGTGTAAGATCAGTAATTAAATGTTAGTGTAAGATCAGTAATTAATAGAAATTTCTTTTCTGAAGAGATGTCAAAAGGTTATTTCCATTGTCAGTTAATATTTCACTGTTTATAAAGGAAGCCTATGAAATACCAATAACGTTAGGACCAACTGATTTCATTTTTAGAAAAGAGAAAATTAAACTTGCTAATGAAATACACTACATAAACAATGCATGTATTTTTAAGATGAAATCAGTGTCATCTTTTCTTATTTATTACTGTCAAACAAATAACATCTGTTACTGACATTAGAAATCACACATTCACAGAAAAAGTTATGCTTGAAAGGTGAGAAATCTAACATTGACCCCTGTGTGCCTAGACATGAAGGAATTGAATATAGACAACTCTTAGAATGGCAAGTTATTTAATTAGTTTTTGTTGTTGTTGTTGTTGGCAGTAAGGATTCACTACTAGTCTAATGAACTTGGTGATAAACTTTTTGTAATATTTAACATACTATATTGAAAAATGAATTATGATGTAAAGAAAACTTTTAATTAAAATTTTAGTGTAAACCTCCAAGCTTAGGACTGAAAATGATGTAACTATTTCAATTTAAAAGTTACTGGTTTTATAGATATTCATATTTAGTACCCAAAACTATAAAACTTATTCATTATGAGTTGAAATTAGTTAATACTTTCATCCTTTAATTTAGTCTTAAGCCTGTGTTTTGCTTCAGTAGATCTCTCCTACTAGAAAAAAGAAATTATGTTGAGTCAATCAAAAATATTTAAAGACACATGTACCTTATGCTTCTAATTGAAATTGATTTTGATTTTTAATTTAATGTGCAATCCTTCTCTAAATAATTAGTGGAAATTAAAATTTAATTATAGAACTTGAAATTAGTATAATTCATTCTAGTATAATATGGTTGTTGTGGACTGCCTGATGGCACATTGGGTAAAGGCACTTGCCACCAAGTATGATAACATGAATTTGATTCACAGAACACACATGACAGGCAGACAGACAGACAGACAGATACACAGACACAAAGAATGTCCTACCATGGGTTGTCTGCCGATTTCAAGATGTTTCCTCATATAAACACATGTAACTATACACAAATAAATAAATTTTAATTTTTAAATATCTTATTGTATGAATGAGTTGCCTGCATGTATGTAAGTGCATCTGTATCACCCAAAGCCCATGGAAGGCAGGAGAGGGCATTGCTAGTTTTATTTATTTTTATATAATATAATATTTTTATTGATGTTTTTTGTATTTCAGACATTTTGCAGTTCAATTTAGACATAGCCCCGTTTTCCTTCCCCCACCCCACCCCATATCATACATGTTCAGATCTTTACTCCATCTTTTGAGTGAGTCATTTGTTTTCTTCTTTGTTTCCTGATTAGTTTATATATTCTGGATGTTAATGTCTTGTCAGATGTATCACAGGTGAAATATTCCTCCCACTCTGTGGGTTTTCTCTTCACTTCCTTGATTGTTTCTTTTGCTGTACAGAAGCTTTTGAGTTTGATGAGGTCCTACTTGTTAGCTGCTGACCTTATTTCTTGCTCAGCTGTTGTTCAAATTAGAAAGACTTTTCCTACTCCTATGTCTCATAGATTGCTACCAACTTCTTTTATCACCTTTAGAGTTTCAGGTTTCACATTGAGGACTTTTTATTTTTTGTCTTTTTGGTTTTCTGAGACAGGGTCTCCCTATAGCCCCAGCTGGCCTGGAATTCACTCTGTAGACCAGGCTGGCCTTGAACTCACAGAGATCTGCCTGCCTGCCTGCCTCCAGAGTGCTGGGATTAAAGACATGCGCTACCATGCCTGGCTTAAAGATGGTTCTCAGCCGCCATAGGGGTGCTGGGAATTGAACTGGGTCCTCTGCAAGAGCAGTCAGTATTCTTAATCACTGAGCCATCTCTCCAGCCCCTCACATTGAGGTCTTTGATCTACTTGGAGTTGATTTTTGTACAGGGTGCGAGGTAGGAGTATAATTTTGTTCTACATATGGTGATTCAGTTTTGCCAGCATCATTTTCTGAAGATTCTATCTTTCCTCCAATGAGTTTTTTTGGCCCCTATATGGAATATGAGGTAGCTGAAATTGTATGAGCTCAAGTTTGCATTTTCAATTTTGTTCCATTGGTCAATAGTTCTGTTTTTGTGCCAGTACCAGGTTGTCTTTATGACTATAGTCTTGTAATATCTTTAAGTCCTGTAAGGTGATTCACCCCTGCCCCCAGTACTGAATTTTTCCCTCAGGGTTGCTTTAGCTATTTGGGGTCTTTTGTTTCTCCTTATGAATTTAAGGATATTTTTTTCCACGTCTGTGAAGAAACTCAAAGGGATTTTAATTGGGATTGTATTGACTCTGTATATTACTTTGGGCAGGATGGTCATTTTTACTATATTGATTCTTCCAATCCACGAGCATGGGAGTTTCTTCCATCTTCTAGTATCTTCCTCAATCTTCTTCTTGAGGAGGAGGGATTGAAAATTTTCATTGTAGAGATTTTTAGTGTGTTTTATCAGATTTGTTCCTAGATCATTTATTGTTTGGAGGCTATTGTGAGTGGGAAGGTCTCCTTGTACTACCAATCATGTTGGGCATGGTCATGCAGAGCTACAAGGCCAGCATTGGGGAAGGCAAAAGCAGGGGGTCTTCAGTTCAGGGCCTAGGCTTCATAAAGAAACCAAAGCACACAGAGTTAGAGATGTAGCTCAGCCTTGTATAATTCCCATACCCAGCACCACGTGAACCAGGGGAGGTGGAGCACCCCTGCAATTCCAGCAGAGGGAGGCAGAAGCAGCAGGACCAGGAGTCAAGGTCATCCTTGCTGGAGCTTGAGGAGGACTTGGGATGTAGGAGACCCTGTCTCAAAACAAACAAACAAAAATGAAGACTCATTAAAAATTAAAATTTTAGTCCAGGTGTGGTGGCACATGCTTTTAATCTCAGCACTCAGGAGGCAGAGGCAGGGAAGTCTCTGTGAGTTCAAAAGCTGGCCAGGTCTACAAAGTGAAGTCAGACCAGCTGTGGCTACAGGGAGACCCTGTCTCAAAAAAAGAAGAAAAAGACCAATAATAATAACAACAATAATAAAATTTTATGCAGTAGTAAAGAAAGATGGCATCATGACATTACTTTGCAGGTAAATGGATGAAACTCAAAGCCATTATGCTAAGTGAAGTAACACGGTCTCAGAAAAGCAAAGGAAAAATGGTATCCCTCATTTGTGGGTGCTAGCACCAAATCCCTACTTGAAAGGCAAGCTGAGCAATATTAATGCTATATTACATTTTTGACATACGTGCTCTTGTTTATTTTTATGTAAAGAATTAAATCTTGACTGAGTATTTGATATTCAGGATGTAGAGCATCTTCAGTGTGTTTCTCAGAGTCAGTGTTTGAATTTTTTAATGTTATATTACTTTTTATCTGAAAGCAACTGTACTGTTATAATATGAATCTCTTAACAGGCTCTAGAAGTAACTTACCACTCATATTCAGACTTTGTAAGTGTGGAAAGTGGATGGAGGGTATCTATTCACATTTTAGAGTAATATAAAAATTAAAGGGAAATATGTGAACTAAACATATTTTGGAATTAACCTACAGTTTATTTTCAGAGGTCATAATTTTGATATACATGTGACATATATATATATATATATATATATATATATATATATATATATGCATATTTTGAGGCAATACAAATGGGGGGTGACAATGACAAAAGGACTGGGTCAAAGAATTGACTGAAACAGTTATCTTGTGTCCAAGTAATAAACCTCTGCAGAGCAAAACTTTAAAAAGACTAAGAAAAAGATATGACATGTATGGCAGAATGCATGAACTGGGGGGGGGGGAATATGGAAAAGGAAATGGGTCTAAACTGGACTGAGAAATGATGTATGAAATACACAAAACATCAATAATAATATTTTATTTAAAAATCACATTGTTTCTTTATTCTTCATAGATTCAAATTTCAATTGTTTTCACCAGAAAGAAATGATAATTGACTGGATAACCTAATGTAAATGTTATACAGTGCTTGCATATATCAAAGCATTGCATGACATGCTAAATGTATGTTTTTATGTATCAGTTACAAATACATCTAAAAATAAAATTCAAATAACATTAAAAAAAATCCTTGGTTCCAAGTAACCTTTCCCACATTGCGACAGCAGAAACTCCTCAGGAAGTATTTGAGAAGGCAACTTTTATGGAAGTACACCAGAACACAAATGACAAATCTAAAAGGTATAATGTGTATAGAATTCGCTTCATGTGAAGATGCAAAAGAAGCTTTAAATTCCCAAAATAAAATGGAAATTGAGGGCAGAACAATCAGGCTGAAGTTGCAAAGATGCAGGGAACTGTCTAATTCAAGTAGTCAATATACGAAATTCTGTTTTCCAAAGGTATGTATTCTAGATTCCTTTCAATTGCTGTGAAAAAAAAAAAAAACACTCTGGCCAAAACCAACTTGGAGAGGAAAGGGTTTATTCAGCTCACATCTCCTGAGTCACAGTTCTTCAACAAGGGAGCACAATATAGGAACTTAGAGAAGAAATCTAGAGGCAGGAGCTGAAGGACAGGCCATGGAGGAATGCTTCTAACTGGCTTGCTTCCCTGGCCCATGCTCACCCATTCATATACAATATATAGTAACTTCCCAGGGTTGGGCTGAACCCTCCCACATTGCTCAACAATCAGGACAACTCTCCAATGATGTGGCTATAGGCCAGTCCAATGGAGGCAATTCCCTAATTGAGGATCCCTCATCCCAGGTGTGTCAGGTTGACACTAAAGCTATCCAGCAAGTATGTCTGAGAATAAACTATTCAAACTTTGCCTTTTTTTCTTGTGATTTGAAATCTCCCTCTTTGCCTCCTTGGAAGTCACATTCTTTCAAATAAGAAACAATTCAAGGTTCTGTCTTCATCTTCTTTGTGGTTGGAAGATTCCTTCTTTTCCTCTACCTATTTTTTTGCATCTTTACTTCAACCATTTGTGATTTTTATTCTGTTATCTATTCAATGACAAGGCCTTCGTAGACCATCCCAAAACAGTATGCATTCCTATGGCCTGTGTGGAACCCATATAGATAATATATCAAGAGAGATACTGTCACAGTTTACCATTGTCTGAATAGTCCGTTATACACTTGTGGCTGACATCCACATGCTATTGGTTGTTTTTCTCTCCCTGGCTTAGTTCCAAAACTATCCCCCTGTCTGCAGACTGACAGTCTCTAGGCTTAGCTCTGGCAAGGAGAGAGGGGGCACTGCCAGGGATTTTACCTGACGAAATGGAAAGATACAGATATACAGACATGCAGACAAACACTGACTCAGACAAGGCCCAAGGGAATAGACTCAATTTTAATGTTGGAACTCAAGGCTTTTATACTAACCCAGGCATGGGCCAGGACAGTACACACAATTGGGGGCTGGAGCAGTTAATTGGGACAAAGGAACCTCAGGCTAAAATCCAGATCAAAGTTCTTTCCTGAGAGATCAAAGGACAGTCCAGAAAAACAAAACAAAACAAAACAAAACAAAACAAAACAAAAAAACCAAAGACTGTCCAGACTTTCACAGGCCTGTGAGAAATAGCAGGGGTCAAGGCTGTCAGGAAGCTGCTTTTAAGTGCTACTGCCAAAAGAATACCCACAAGATACCCAGTTTTTTGAATAAGTATTCATCTAAATTTTGAAGGGGTGAGCAATATAGCTAACCCTTATCTGATGGCTTTGAATTTATATCCCATGGACAAAACCATTTTTTTTCATACAAATACTTGCATTCCTTTTTGCAATTGGATTTACACCATAATGTTTTATCCTGATTTGGCTTCAGTGACTTTAGAAAAAAAATTAAAAGTCATAAACTCAGAAACTAATAATAATAAAAATAATGATGACGATGATGATGAAAGAATCAGAAGCTCATTTTGAACCTTTTGTATTCCATGTGATTATGCAAAATTGTAAAAAAAATTCACACTGAATCTAGAGGGAATAGTAAACTGTCCAAGTTTTTAGATGGAATGATAGAAGTTTGGGTATACTAGGGACTGGAATATCTTTGTTTTGGAAACACCAAAACAAAGCAAACCAGAACCAGAAACATTTCACGTTATATATTGCATATTGTGTAAATTAAATTAAGATGGATTTTACATACATGCAAACCATTTATGACAAACCCTACCAGAATGTCTTTGGCTTCCTAAAAATATTATGAAATTCTGAGAAATACAAAATGTCATGTGTCTGCCCAGGGAAAGAGATATGAGTCACACATTCCATTATTTGACCAGTAGTTAGAGTCCTATGATTTATAGTCTTTGTTTTACAATCTTCTGATTATGAAGGATAATCCATCTTGAAAATGTTCTTCAATCCCCTAATATTTGACCAGCTATCTAATGACATATATAGGGAAGAAGTCAGATTTGAGTAAACTAATGCACCCTGTAGGTACCCCTGGCCAGCATCTCAGTGTATGATGGTGGGGTACTTAAAGATATGCAGAAGTATTTTCTTCCATGGTTTATTAAAGATAAGAGTGTATTGGGGAAACTCAAGGACAACATCTTGAAGAGAGCACTAACAGGATATGGACCATGGATATATGGTTTCTAAATAATTGATTGCCTCATAATTATATGCTTTAAAACTCTGGAAGCTAATACTAAATTTGTAAAGATTTTTAATGTTTCCAATTTTAGTTGAATATCTGTGCATTTCATGTAAGCCATCTTCATGATATTTAGTTCACTTTGACTATATATGAAACCTCAATAGTCCCCCGCTGGATTTCATACATTCTGTCCTGTTTTAAAGTGTATGAAATCAAGTTTGTGGCCCCAGATCTCCCTCAGTGTCTTTGATGGTATCCAGGTCTATGTAGTGTCACAAGCTCCAGAAAGAACAAGCTCTCCAATGAATACTTAGCTCTAGAAGCTTCTACCTTCCACTGAAAATATTTTGTCAGTGGCAAATATCCTAAGTAGGTATGTGTCCCACTGCCTTCAATTATCAGACTTTTGAGAAAGTTGGCCCTATAAGACTAGAATTTCTATAGGAATCTCATGGTTGGAGAAGAAAAAGACTGGGAACATGGTGCCAATCAGAGGACTTTGCTTCCCAGAAGGAGAATCCCCATGGTCCTGACAGCTTATCAGACAGCCTTCCAGGACAGACTACAGCTGAGGCAATAGTTATGGGAAGAGCACGCATTGAGCAGGAATGTATAGCTCTGCCTATCTCATGCCTCCTAATTAAACCTAAGCCTCAAGCAGTATCTTAGGATGGAGCTAAAAAAAAAAAAAAAAAGAAAGAAAAAAAGCTTCACTGCACTTCTTTCCTTTCTCTCAGTGTGACCACATTGAATAAATATCCTTTTTCTGCTTTTTCATTTTAGTACTTTAGATGACCTGATGATAATGAGTGCCTAAGTCCACTTTGTATGAGCTTCCAGCTTCAAGGCTCTGACCCTAACAAATCCACTAAAACCATCTTCATGAAAGAAAATGCTGCTTAAGGGACAGAAAAGACCCTCAACTATTAATAGGAGTTACTTATCTTTCAGAAGACAGGACCTCAAAGCCTAGGACTCACATCAGGCTTCTCACAGAGGCCTGTAACTCCATCTCCAAGAAATCTGAGGTCCCCTTCTGGCCACATGGATATACACACTAATGTAAAATAAAACAAATCTTTAAAAATAGTTTAACAACCATGTAAGTCTAATCAGTGCTGCACATTTGTGGATGGTTATGGAAATCTATTGGAACATGGGAAATCTACCACTAGGACACCCTCCAAAACATATATGTCTTTTCACAGCATCTAACAAGCATGAATAGCTCCTGATTTAGGGGTGGGGCATGGACAATACTTCTTCCATATATAATAGAAATTTAGTTGTCTTGATATTTTATATATAGGGGGCAGGTGACCAAGCTGCTATAACTTCTTGAGTGTGATAGAATGAACAAAATGGACATGAGCTTCTGTGGGGAACAAGTGGAGTTGAGATTCTTATGGACTTGAAAAGAGATGAATGGGGGAGTGGATATGATCCTATTTCATTGTGAGCATGAATGAAATTTTCAAATATAAAGACAAAATGATACTTACAATCTTAAACAAATGTATATATTATTTTAATTAACTGGGCTTAAGGCCTCTCTACCTGAGAATAAGAGACTGCAGAGAACATGTCCCTGGATAGGACTCCTATATTAAACCTCACCTTACCTAGAGCTCAGGGACCATTGTAGAAGAGGGGAAGGAAGGATTGGTAGAAGAGGAGTGGTGCATGACCATAAAGAACAGAGTGTTCTAGATCTTGGGAACTTGTGGATATTAACTTACACAATGGTGACAGCATACACAAGACCCATGAAGCCTGCACTGGGCTGTGGAAATAAGCAGCAAGCCCCAACATAGCCAAAAAACTATTGGCAGCTGACTGCTACTGGGTGAGGAAGAGTTGATCTTCTTTAAGGAGTCATACTAGACAGGCTGAATGGCCTCTGAGGATGAAATCACACCAAGGAACATCTGGCTATGCAAACTTGACAAGATAGACCTTAACATAAATGATAGAATGAATGAACTTCTGGGGTCAGGGCAGGTGGGAGGTACAGCTGGGGGGAGGTGTGTAACTATGATTAAGGTGCATTATATGAATTGCATACAAATTCAATAAAAATTAAATGTATTTCTGCCCATTATATGAAGCCCAGGTTTTTTCATGTGTTAATCTGGTATTTCAGCATCTAGTCCTTTTTCTGACAAACTAGGAGCAATACTATGTTTATTGGTCAGTATCTTTCTGGTGACTGAGTTAATTCAACCATCAACATATTTAGGATTTTGATAATTATTTCAATTTGAACAGTGTGCGTATGTGTCTGTTGTTTTTTTTTCATTTTGTTTTGTTGGTTTTATCATTTATCAAGTCAGAGAGTTAGCCTTGTACTCTTAAAGGGTATATAAGTTTCCAGAATGCTGCAATAGAACACATTTTATATTATTGGTCCTGAATGGAAAAAGGTCCCAAGCCAGCAAATGTAAACAGGTCCCAGGGTTCCTTTCACTCTCATCCCCACAGCATTTGCCCAGGACCTATTCAGGAATAGCTGTGGGAATACAATTACTGGATGGTTCAATGACCCATTATTTCGTGCACTGCCCTGCCACTGAAGTTTATATTCTGCTTTCCGTGATGTAATTTCCTGAAGTCACAGGCATAAAAAGAATGTCTCATTGCTTACAAAGCTCATTACTTATGACACTTCAGAACAGTTTTTGGATATTCTTATTCTGAGAAGCTATAACAAATTTTAACTAGGTATTTAAATTCTCTATCAGTCTTTCTGTTATATTCTCTGTCATATTATAATGACTTTAGGAAATAAATTAACTTTGCTCAAAAATTGTAGCAAGTTTCTCATGTTAAAATATCAAAAGTATTTTAAGATAATAGAGTTGGGTGTTTTCAAGTGTCTGCTTGATATCTCTGCACTTTATTTGAAATTCTCTGAAGGAGAACTATACCAAGGTGAGTCCATGTGGGAAAACTACTTCTTGATAAATCCTGAACATAATATGATAATCAAACTGCTAGTCTGAGAATTATCCATACCCTTGTATTGCTATTTTAAAGACATTCTGTTTGCCGGGCGTGGTGGCGCACGCCTTTAATCCTAGCACTTGGGAGGCAGAGGCAGGCGGATCTTTGTGAGTTCAAGGCCAGCCTGGTCTACAAGAATGAGTTCCACCAGGACAGCTGGGGCTACAGGGATGCCCTGTCTCAAAAAGACCAAAAAAAAAAAAAAAAAAAAAAAAAGAAAAAGAAAATAAAGACATTCTGTTTATATTTAGTCTATAAAAAACAATATTAATCTTTATATATTATTTTACATCCTTTGCTTGTCATTGTCTATAATCATAACCATATCTTAAGTACAGTAACTTTAAAGATTTTCTAAGATAGTCACGACTTTTGACAAAGTTTGATTCCCAGGCATGTATACATATCTCCCATAAAAGGACTAAAGACTTTCTGTTTGAATAACTATACAATGAGGGGTTTCTATTTTCCAAAACCAAAACTTACTATTTTATAGCACACTAGTTTCATCTGAATCAACAAAAGTAAAATCAAGTAATATCATATATCAATATAAAATTTTAAATATGCTTATAAGAGTATATTATGATTATACCACTACTCACTGGACATATAAAAATTTTATTGTATAAACTCGAATAAATAAAGTAATCATTTAGGTGTACTTTTAATAGGGAAAACAAGGAAAAATATTAGTCATCATCTTTATAATATCCTAAAGTAAGCCAAATATCCTTGTAGAGTATTGTTTAGTGAATTGAAATTTAACTTGTTAGAATCCTGTTCTGCTATCATTCTTATTTCTTTGCTGGATTAGTTTTACACATACACATAACATTTTTCATTTACTGTGAAACTATTCATTCAAAATGGAAGAACTATAGGTGGAAATAACTGTCATAACAAATATGCATAAGACTAGTGTCTCATATGACTTCACAATTCCTTACTGTATTTCTAAATTACATGACACTACCATGTTATACAGAAAGAAGGCAGTGCTGAAGGACAAAATTAGCTCAACAACCATAAATATTCAGTTTATTTTGCTTTCAATGTTTTCCCTTTTTTGTTGCTAGATTTCAGCTTTTCAATGGATACTTCATATTTTGAATTTCATCATTGTGACTTTTGTTTAAGAATTTTTCTGACCATTCTCACCTTAAAGAGAATATTATTTGTTTTCACTATAATAATTCCATTTACTTAGTTTTTCACATATCTTTTGAATATTTCTTAACAACAAAACAACACCACTTAAAATATTTTGAAAACATGGTTAATGCTTTTTCTAATTTTTAAACAATGTTTAAGTATTGCAAATTATACTAAAAAATTGAATAAAATACATGATTATAATTAACTTTTTGTAAAGTTATTCCAATATAGATTTGTAAAATAAAAATTATAAGAATCATACATTTTTATTAATCAAAATTAAATTTTTCTTTGTATGCAATTATAATTTTGAAAAAAATTTAAATTCTGATGACCTGATTGTCATTTTTAATTTTAAATTCATTTAATCTCTTTCAGGTACCTAACTACTTTATTGAAAATATATACCCAGCTTCAGTGCATGGAAGCCCAGGGAAATATCTCTGAGTTCATTCTTCGGAGACTTTCTGATGACAGACACATACAGATGTTTTGCTTCCTGATCTTCTTACTCTGCTTTGTGGCTCTGTTAGTAGGAAACATTTTGATCCTTGCTTCTATTCTGTGCAGTCCTCTCTTCCACCAGCCAATGTATTACTTCCTCCTGCATTTGTCTTTCATGGATATCTGCTACACTTCTAGTGTCACACCCAAGCTGATCAGCAGTCTGCTGGCTGGAACTAAGACCATTTCCTACAGTTACTGCATGCTGCAGGTCTTCACCATGCACTTCTTTGGGGGCATTGAGATCCTTATTATCACAGCCATGGCCTTTGATCGCTATGTTGCCATCTGCAAGCCTCTCCACTACATGGTTATCATGAACAGGAGCAAATGTCATCTACTCATTTTAGCTGCTTGGATTGGTGGTGCTAGCCACTCCTTACCTCAGTTATTTATGACAATCCAGTTGCCTTTCTGTGGTCCTAATGAAATTGATCACTATTTCTGTGATACTATTCCCTTGTTAAAAATTGCCTGTGTTGACACCTACATCATGGGTGTTCTTGTGGTTGCCAATTCAGGAAGCCTATCACTAGTAGTATTTAGTATTTTGTGTGTTTCTTATGCCATTATACTATTTACTTTAAGGAATCACTCAGCTGAAGGAAGGCGTAAAGCCCTCTCTACCTGTGGCTCTCATATCACTGTAGTAGTGTTATTTTTTTTTTTTTTTTTTTTTTTTTTACAGGAAAAGGAACACACAGGGCAGTAGTGTTATTTTTTGGACCTGCAATGTTTTCCTACATTAGACCTCCTACTGCTTTACCTGAGGATAAAGTCATTGCTTTGTTTTACACCATCATTGCTCCCATGTTCAACCCTCTCATCTATACTCTGAGAAATGCAGAAATGAAAAATGCCATGAGGAAGGTGTGGTGTCATATTGTTTGTAATGCACAGAGTTGATTTGAAGATATTTACAAGGTATGTGTCTGAAAAGAGGAAAAAAAATGAGTATATATTAATGAAACAATTAGTAACTACATCTTAAATCTTAAAAATTTTACTGTCTTTATTGAAAAGAATGAAGTCCACAGTAATGATTTAAAGTTCCAAATAATCAAAGACTTCTGAATTCTCAATTTGTAGACTATTGGCATGGTGTCATTAAAGTCATTCTCATTAAATATCTATGAAGAAATTCAAATAAGGTGATGTTGTATTTATGAGTAATATGTACTTAGTATTATTAAAACAGTGGAGCTTTGAGGAATATCCAAAATTACATCTATATTGTGGTAGTAGAAAAATTGAAATTTATAACATTTTGTTATGTCTGGTAAGATGTCATAAATATTAGCAAGTAGTATTTAAAAACCAGATGTTGAACAGACAAATTAGAGTAAAATAATGTGTTATAAAGTAGGGCTTAAGTTTCATCTATATTTCTCGATGATAAAAATGTGTGTAGTTAGTTAAAGTGAATAAGAAATAATGGATGTAGAGAAGGCTTAGCGGTTAAGAGCACCTGCTTCTCTTGCAGATGACCCTGGTTCAAATCCCAGCAGCCACATATTAACAATGATCCTTTGCTCCACTTCCAGGTAATCCAATGTCCTCTTCTGACCTCCATGTATGACTCAGGTGCATTGACATGTATACTCACACTATATTCACATATGTTAAAAAGAGATAATATACATTTTTATAGAAAGTGAGAATCAAAAATTCAGAAATCTGATAGCAGTCTCTACTGGTCCATGCCTCATGTCAAGTTCAAGAAAATTTTCCATAAAGCCTATGAAAGCAACTTAGTTAATTATGTCCTCCTCTTAAACCTATATTTCCTAAAACTTTAGAGCAAAAGGTTAGTTCTCAATCAGCTTCAAAGTTCTTCCTGCTAAAATCAGCTTTAAAAAAAAAGAAATAAATGCACTCTAGAAAACAAAAAATATCCACCAAACAATTTATACTGTGATTCCATTGTAACAGTTATACTGTCCTTTCTAAATGTTTCAAAAGGAAAGTATCCAGAAGGTCTTTCAGGTCTGATGTATATCTAGGAAATGGGTTATTTAATGCAGAGAAGAGGAGGGACTGTAAACATACAAGTCATTGAAAGAAAACCTGTGAAAGGGTTCTCTATGTGTGGCATAACATGTACATGTAAACTCCAAACAAAAGTCACTCTGAACTCAAAAATATGATTAAGATGAAATCCATAAATTTAACCCATTATTGTGTCATAGAATAAGCAAAGCAGAAAATCCTGTGATAATAAAAGCTAGTAATAAAAGATTTTATAGAAATATCAGAAGAGGGGCTGGAGAGATAGCCTAGCAGTTAAGAGCACCGATTGCTCTTACAGAGGACCCAGGTTTGATCCTCAGCACCCCCATGGTGGCTGAGAACCGTCTGAAACTCCAATTCCAGGAGAACTCCAGTTCAAGGGGAATCCAACGCCCTCTTCTGACCTCTGCGGCATTGCACGGCACGGGTGCACAAACCTACATGCAGACAATACATTCATACACATAAATAAATAGATAAAATAAAATAAAATAAAGAAATATCAGAAAAAACCTTCATTAATGTGCTTTTGTTGTTCAGGCTAACTCATATTTAATAGGCTTTCTAAGGAAACAGCATATCATCTACAGAAAGGTCTTGGCTAGAGAATTATATTATTACAACAGCAAAAATAAAATCCTTAAGGGAAATCTGGGGAAGAGTGTAATAATCTCTGGCCTGCGTGTGGTTTCTAACTTTCCAGTTTTCCAAGCTCAATCACCTGGGCACAGGACCAGCCTTAGGTTGGTGAGTTCACTTTTATTCATACCAAAGAAATAGGTGAATATCTAGAGCATTAATGAAGATATGAAATGCCATGCCTGGTATCCCCACCCCTTAGTGCAGCGCATAGGGACCAGGTTATTGCCATGTAGTTTTCCTGAAGTGCACCTGCTTTCCCAAATTCTTAATAGAAGTGTAGTGTTTCTTTGGATTCTTTCTACCACTTATTTATCTACGCTTCCCTAACACTTCAAGCTGACCCAACATATTATGCTATGTTACCTTTCCTTTCAATTTCCTACCACATGTCTAACCTTCGTGATGACTGTAAACCAACATGGAGCTATGGTTTTATTCCTCTTCCCCTTCATCCTCCTCCTCAAAAGAGCTTCAGGGATTTAGGACCTGCCTGCCCTGAGGATTTTTCTTTAAATGCGAATATAATTGCTTTAAAGTTTCCATTTCAGCCTGTTCTTAAATTATGATAAATGAGACTAAGTACCCTAGAAGGGGCTCCATTTTCTCCTGTATCAATGTGGCATGGAAGTTTAAATATTCAAGAGATTTGCATGAGAGCAATGCAGTGCAGGAGTTACAGTCATCTTTGCCCAAGTACAAAGAGCAGGAAAAATAAAGAAAACAAAATTTCGTGAATTTCTTAGCTTAAAGTTTTAAATATTACTATAAGATCAGTAATTAATAAACATTTATTTTCTGAAGTCATCAAAAAAGATATTTCAATCATCGGTTTATATTTCACTGTTTATAAGGGAAGCCTAGGAAATAACATTAATATTAGGACCAGCTGATTTCAATGATACAAAAGAGAAAATTAAACTTTCTAATCAAATAAGTATATTAGAGAAACAATGCATGGATTTTTATTAAAAATACTAAAATGCTTCCAAGAAGAAATTAGTGTCAATTTTGTCATTTATTACTGTCACACAGAAAACATCTGTTATTGACATTAGAAGTTGTGCATTCCTGGAAAAAATTATGCTGTCAATGTGAGAAATCCAACCTGGACCCTCCATGTGCCTAGATGTTAAGGAATTGAGTACAGCCAACTCTTCCAAGGGCACCTTATTTATTTAGTATATTTTTAGTTGCCAGTGAGGTTCACTACTAGGCTAATTAACTTGGTGATCAAGTTTTCATAATAATTATTATGTCACTATGTTGAAAAATGAGTTATATTGTAAAGAAATGTTTAGGACTGAAAATGATGTAACTCTTTCTATATAAAAGTTTCTGGTTGTATAGATATTCATATTTAGTAACCAAAACTATAAAACCTATTCATTATGAGTTGAAATTAGTTAATACATTCATCTTTTAATTTAGTCGTGAGCCTGTGCTTTGCTTCAGTAGATCTATACTGATAGAATAAATAAATAGTTTTTGATTCAATCAAAAATATTTAAGGACACATGTACCATTTTGTTTCTAACTGAAATTGATTTTGACTTTTAATTTAATATGGAATCTTTAAATAATCAGTGGAAATTAAAAATATTATAAAACTAGAAATGAAATAAATAAATGCCTGCATTTAATTTTTTATGTTTATGAAGTAATTGCACCCCCTACCTATCACACAATGCCCATGGAAGGCAGGAGAGGGCATTGGATCCCTGGAACTGGAGTTACAGATACTTGTAAACCTCTGTGCTGGTCCTAAAACTTGAACCTGGGTCCTCTGCAAGTACAGCTGGTGCTCTTAACCACTAAGCCATCTGTGCAACTCCACCCCCCTCTGTTTTCAGATTCTATTTTTTTAAGCAGAAGCATCTTTTTTTTTAAGTTAATTTTTATTGAGTGCATTTCATACAATATTTCTTAATCAAATTTAGACTCATTCCCTCATCCATGCCCACCCTTTACCCCCCCCCCCCCAGAGCTCATGGATTCTGTCATACATGTTAAGTCCTGTATTGAATCTTTTTCTCAGTCTTTTATAACTTTTTGGATGCACAAGTTTACTGTTTTGGTCAGTTCTTTGAATAGGTTTTTCTCTGTCTTTTTTTGTTCCCTTTAATTTTATATTATTCCAAAATACACACACACACACACACACACACACACACACATATATAAATATATTCCACACAAAAATCAAAATTACAAATTCTGAAAGTAAACTATAGGTTAATTCCTAAACACATTTAGAGTTTCACATTTTAACAGTAAAGTTGCATGCAGGTAAAAAGATGTGTAGCTTTACATTCTTTTTTTTTTTTTTTTAGAATATGAATACATAGCTTCCATCTGTATATGGTAATTACAATGTGTGAATACAAGCGGTAGAACAATTCTAACTGGCCTTGAACTCAGAGAGATCCTCCTGCCTCTGCCTCCTGAGTGCTGGGATTAAAGGCGTGTCCCACCACACCTGGCTCTAGTTTTTTTTTTTTTTCTTATTCCAAAACAAATTTAGGGTTTCATAGTTTAATGGTAAACTTGCACGCAGGTAGAAAGAAATATAGCTTCATATTCTTAAATTACATAGCTAAAAGGAATCAGTTGCCAATAGTTCCTCAGCTAGGGTTGGGGAGACTGCTGCCCATTTCCTGTTCTGGGCTGAGTTCTTGTCTGATTGAGTCAACAGTCTTGTAAATACTGCCATCTTTGTTGCAAGTACATACATTTATTTCTGGATTTTTACATCTCTGAAGCTTTATAGGTTTCAGATGCCCTGAGACTTCATTGAGTAAAAATATAAAATAAAATAAATAGTAAATATTATCCAAATTGGTGAAAACAAATGCTTGCCATTTTACCTGTCAGTGTCTTTAATCCACAATATACCTGACTTTTACATTTAAAGAGATGGGAAGATCATTTACTGAATAAATAGTTGAAGACTTTTCCACTTTAAGAATATCTGTGAGAAACTATTGTATGAAATGTAGAAAAGGTCAATAAAATTTTTTAACAAAGAAATATACTTGGGGCCAGAGAGATGGCTCAGCGGTTAAGAGTGCCGACTGCTCTTGCAGAGGACCTGGGTTCAATTCCCAGCACCCACATGGCGGATAAGAACCATCTTTGACTTCAGTTCCAGGTGAATCTGATGCCCTCTTCTTACCTCTGCAGCCCTACATGACACGGGTGCAGCAACCTACATGCAGACAGTATATTCATTCAAATAAAAATAATAAATAAATTTAAAAAGGTAAATATACTCAGAATGAAAATAAACAGTAAATAAGCATTGGAATATCTGAAGATACCATGGGAGTGACCTGAAAAGAATCATTTGAAGGCTCTGTTCATGGAAGAATTATCACTGTTCTGGAAACTGGGTCCTCCAAAGGTTTTAGTTTTTCAGACTTAATAATGAAAAAGATGCTAAAGCT
Organism: Rhizomys pruinosus; assembly: GCA_009823505.1. Classification (NCBI taxonomy): domain Eukaryota; kingdom Metazoa; phylum Chordata; class Mammalia; order Rodentia; family Spalacidae; genus Rhizomys; species Rhizomys pruinosus. Next base: position 562,718 of record VZQC01000142.1, on the reverse strand, counting down.
CTTAAGGAAGATGATGAAATTGATGGAAACAAAGTCCCCTTGGATGTAGACAAGCCTAACCTGAAGGTATATTTGGTGGTCAGGCTGTTGGTGGAGGAGGCTTCAAAGGCAGAGGTGGATGAAGAGGCTGAAGAAGTGGATTTGGTTTCAAAGGCTCCTGTGGCTTTGGATATCAAAGAGGAGGTAGAGGAAGAGAAGGAGTCTTCAAACTACAAAGACAATGAAGATAGAGGTTTGAGTTGTTTATTTTATTCTTTTTATTGTTATTAAACTTTTTCCAAAGATAATACATCATTTCTCAATCAAATCTAGCGTCACTTCCCTTTCCACGTCCCAGAGCCCACCTGAGTCCCTACACTCTGCCATATATGTCCTGCATCTTTTTTCTGAGTCTTTCTAGAGTTTTATTTTTCAGTTCTTTTGTTGTTGTTCTCTCTAACTTGCATTGATACAGTATATATACAGAGTTTTATATATGTGTATATATATATACATATATACATAATATATACATACATACACATATCACTTGAAATGGAGGATTTTTTTTCCCCGTAAAAGAGGTCATGTTTTCCTTAAGGAAGTGCTCAAAGATTCCTCCTATGCAATCCCACACAGCCATCTATCCTGCACTTTTGCTCCACATCGAGGTCTTTCTCTCCCATGGTCACCCAAATGAAGTCCAGTAAGCATGTGTCCTGTCTTGATCCCCCTTCACTAGCCTCCATGATACAGCCCAGGTGGTCCAACAATGGCAGTCTATATTCTGACAAGGCTGACATCCCCTTAGCTGTTTATTCCACAAGTTAGGTATCTCAGTAGTCCCCATCTGGCATTAAAGGTTGAATTGTTTCTTATTTAAAGGAAAGAGACTTCCAAAAGAGGCAGAGAGGGAGGAGGAGACTTCAAGCCACAAGAAAAGAAGGCAATATTTGAATAATTCCTTTTTTCCCACATTTCTTTCTTCCATTTGAGATTTTACTCTGCTATCTTTTCAATGGCAGAGCCTTTGTAGGACATCCTAAGACAGTATGCATTCCTGTGGCCCACGTGGAATCCATATAGATAACATTTCAAGAGAGATACTCAGTTGGTTTGATTAAGTATTCATCTAAATTTTAAAGGGGTGAGCAATAGAGCTAACCCTCATCTGATGGAAGTGAATTTATATTGTTTCATCCCATGGACAAAACCAATTTTAATACAAATACTTACATTCCTTTTTGCAATCGGATTTACAAAATAATATTTTATCCTGATTTTTGCTTGAATGACTTTAGAATAAATTAAGTCATAAACACAGAAAATAATATTAATAAAAAGGAAAGAATGAGAAGCTCTTTTTAGTCAGTGTAATTAGGCAAAAGCACACACACACAAAATTCACCCTGATTCTAAAGGGCCCTGAGGCCTTGTGCTCTGAAAGAGCTGCAATGCTTATTAATAGTTGGAGTGTCTTTCCTATCCCTTAAGCAGCATTTTCTGTTATGGAGATGGTGTTAGTGGATTTGTTAGGGTCAGAACCTTGATGCTGGAAATTCATATAAAGTGGACTTGGGCATTTATTCTCATCAGGTCAACTAAAGAAGTAATAGTGAAAAAGCAGAAAAAGGATATTTATGCAATGTGGTTACATTGAGAAAAAGAAAACAAAAACAGAAAAGAAAAAAAAACAAGGTGCAGTGAAGCTCCATTCTAAGGTACCACTAGAGGCTTAGGTTGAATTAGAAGACATGGGATAGGCAGAGTTACACACTCCTGGACAAGGAGTGCTCTTCCCATACTATTGCCTCAGCTCTAGTCTGTCCTGGAAAGCTGTCTGATAAGCTAACAGAACCATGGGGAAACAAAGTCCTTCTCTGTTTGGCACCATGTTCCCAGGCATTTTCTTTCCCAACCATGAGATTCCTATAAATTCCAGTTTCTTAGGGTCAACTTTCCCAAAAGTCTGATAAGTGAAGGCAGGGGTACACATACTTACTTGAGATATTTGTTACTGCCAAGAAGTTTTCTGTGGAACATAGAAGCTTCTAGAAGTATTCATTTCATATGAGCTTGTGACACTACATAAGCTGACCTGGATAAGGTCAAAGACACTGAGGTACATCTGGGGACACAACCTTGAATTCATACACCTTAAAATATGACAGAACTCATGAAATCCAGCACGGGACTGTTGAAGTTTCATATAGTCAAAACAGTCTGAATATTATGAAGATGTCTTATATGAAATGCACAGATATTCAATTAAAATAGAAAAAAAAGGAGGAAAAAGTGTTTTCTAAATTTAGTATTAGTTTCCAGAGTTTTAAAGCATATAATCCTGAGGAAATCAATTATTCAGAATCCATACATCCACCATCCACACTCTGTTACTATTCTCTTCAAGGTGATATCTTAGTGTTTCCTAAAATCCACTTTTATTTTTAATAAACCATGGCAGAAAATATCTCTGCATATCTTTAAGCACCCCACCATCATCTCTGATGTTACTTATCAACTTACTATATAATGTAGGAATGTAATCTTTTTTTTTTTTTACCTGCATATAGCTCTACTGTAAAAAAGTGAATCCTTAAAGATGTTTTGGAATTAACCTACAGTTTATTTTGAGATGTCATAATCTTGGTATATGTGTGTTGTGTATATATGCATATTTTGTAAGGATACAAATTGGAAAGAAAAACAACAACAAAAAAGACAGTGTCACACTTCTGACTGAAACAGCAAACTAGTGTCCAAAAGAGTAAACTTCTGCATTGAAAAATTTAAAAAAGACTAAGAAGCCAGGCGTGGTCCCGCATGCTTTTAATCCTAGCACTTGGGAGGCAGAGGCAGGCAGATCTTTGTGAGTTCAAGACCAGCCTGGTCTACAGAGCGAATTCCAGGACTGCTGGGGCTACAGGGAGACCCTGTCTCAAAAAGACCAAAAGAATAAAAATAAATAAATAAATAAATAAATAAATAAATAAGACTAAGAAAAAAATGAAAGTTATGTATAGCAAAATGCTTGAGCATTCAAGGTGGGCGACAAAAAAGGGGGAATGGTTCTAAAATAGATTAAGTGTCAGATGGGGGCTGGAGAGCTGGCTCAGCACACACATGGCAGCTAAGAATAGTCTTTAAACCAGGCATGGTGGCACACCTTTAATCCTAGTACTTGGGAGGCAGAGGCAGGCTAATCTCTGTGAGTTCAAGACCAGCCTGATCTACAGAGTGAGCTCCAGGACAGCTGGGGCTACAAGGAGACCTTGTCTCAAAAACAAAAATAAATAAATAAAAGTACTTTATGAAATACACAAAACTTCAATAAAAATTGGTTAAAAAAAAGATTTATTTTATGTCAACATTAGTGTGTGTATCAACTGTGGCCAGAAAGGATCCTCAGATTCCTTGGAGATGGAGTTGCAGGTCTCTGTGAGCCACCTGATGTGTGTCTTAGGCCCTGAGGTCCTCTCCTCTGAAAGAGCATTAATTCCTATTAATAGTTGGAATGTCTTTCTTATCCCTTTAAGCAGCATTTTCCATTATGAAGATGGTGTTAGTGGATTTGTTAGGGTTGCAGGAGTTTACATTCCCACCAGCAGTGGGTGAGTGGTCTCCTTTCTCCACAACCTCTCCAGCATTTGTTATCCTTTGTTTTCTTGATCTTAGCCAGCCTTACCAGAGTAAGATAAAATTTTAAAGTGGTTTTAATTTGCATTTCCTTAATTATAAGAGATGCAGAATGCTTTTTAAGATGTTGCTCAGCCATCTTTATTTCTTAACTTGTGAAGTCTCTGTTCAGCTCTTTACTCCATCTTTTGAGTGGGTCGTTTGTTTACTTGCTTTGTTTTTTGAAAAGTTTATGTACTCTGGATGTTAATGCTCTGTCATATATTAACACTGGTTAAGGTTTCCTCCCACTCTTTGGGATTTCTAAGCACTTATTTGATTGTTTCTTTCACTGAACTGAACAGAAGTTTTGAGTTTAATAAGGTCCCACTTGTCAATTGTTGACCTTATTTCCTGTGCAGCTGATGTCCCATATAGGAAGTCTTTTCTATGCCAGTATCTTGTAGGTTAGTGCCAAAAGTTTTCTTCTATCATTTTCAGCATTTCAGGTTCCACACCAACGTCTTTGATCCACTTGGAGTTGATTTTTGTATAGGTTGAGAGGTAGGGGTTTAATTTTATTATTCTACAATTGCTGATGCAGTTCTGCCAACACCATTGCTGAAGATGCTGTCTTGCTGTCTTTCCTCATTTGGGTCTTCTTGGCCCCTTTGTCAAATATGAAGTGGCTGAAGTTGCATGTGCTCAGGTTTGGAACTTCAGTTTTGTTCCTTTAATCTACAGGTCTGCTTTTGTGCCTATAACCAGCCGCTTTTATAACTATGGCCTGTTAATATAGTTTGAAGTGTGGTATAGTAACCCCTCCCCCCATTTTGTTCTTTTTGCTCAGGTTTGCTTTGGAAGTCTGGGGTCTGTCATTTTTCCATATGAACTATAGGATGTTTTTTTTTTTAATTTTTTTTTATTAATTTTATTTATTTCTGTATGTGTATGAATGTACTGCCTGCATGCAAGTCTGTGCACCCGTGTCGTGCAATGCCGCGGAGGTCAGAAGAGGGTCTCGGATTCCCCTGGAGCTGGAGTTCTCCTGGAATTGGAGTTTCAGACGGCTCTCAGCTGCCATGTGGGTGCTGGGGATCGAACCCGGGTCCTCTGCAAGAGCAGTCGGTGCTCTTAACCGCTAGGCCATCTCTCCAGCCCTAGGATGTTTTTATCTAGGTCAGTGAGGAAGCTCATGGGGATTTAAACTGGGATTTCATTGAATCTGTATATTACTTTGGGTAGAATAGTCATTTTTACAATATTAATTCTTCCAATCCATGAACATGCATGAACATGGGAGCTCTTTCCATCTTCTGGTATCTTCAGTCTCATTCTTCAGGGATTTATAATTTTTATTGTAGAGATTTTTAGTGTCTTTGGTCAGGATTGTACCAAGATATTTTAATTAATTGAGGCTATTGTGAATGGGAAGGCCTTTTTGTATTCCTTCTCCAATGGCTTGTTGCTAGTATAAAGAAATGCTACTGATTTTTTACAATGATTTTATATCCCACTACTTTACTGAGACTGTTAATCATTACTAGGAGTTTTCTAGTGGAGTTTTTTATATCCGTTAAGTAAATTATCACGTTATCTACAAAAAAGGGATAGTTTGACTTCCTCTTTTCCAATTAGTACTCCTTGAATTTCCTTGCCTTCCCTTATTGCTTTAGTGAGCATTTCAAGCACTATATTAAAAAGGAATGGGGATGAGGGCAGCCTTGCTGAATTCCTGACTTTAAGAGAAATGATTCAAATTTTTCCCTGTTTAGAATAATGTTGGCTTTGGGTTTGTTGTACATGGCTTTGATTACGTTGAGGAATGTTCCCTCCCATCAAATTCTCTCTACGGCTTTAAACATGAAGCCATGTTGAATTTTGTCAAAGGACTTTTCTGCATCAATTGAGATGACCATGTGGTCTTTGTTTTTCAGTCCATTTACATGATTTATGACATTTAATCCTTCCAATTCCAAGGGAATTGGAAGGAAATAAATGGGAGAGTGAATATGATTTTATTTATTTGCAAACATGAATGATATTTTCAAAAATAAAGACAAAATATTATTTGCAATTTTAAATGAATGCATATTTTAGTTAACTGGGCTTTAGGCCCCTCTACCTGAAAATAAGAGACTACAAAGAACATGTCCCTTGATAGAACTCCTATATTAAACCTCACCTATCCAAAGCTTAGGGACCATTGTAGAAGAGGGGGTGGAAGGATTGTTGGAAAAGGGGTAGTGGATGACCATAAGGAACAGAGTCTTCTAGTTCTCTGGGAACTTGTTTATATTAACTTACACAATGGTGACAGCATATGCAAGACCCATGAAACCTGCACAGAACTGAGGAAATAAACAGTAAGCCCCAACTTAGCCAAAACTGTATTGGGAGCTGACTGCTAATAACTGGGTGAGGGAGGGTTGATCTTCTTTAAGGAGTCACAGACAGGCTGAATAGGCCTCTGAGGATGAAATCACACCAAGGGACATCTGGCTGCACAAACTTGACAAGATAGAGCTTAACATAAATAATAGAATCCAAGAACTTCTGGGGTCAGGGCAGGTGGGAGGTACAGCTGGGGAGAGGCGTGTAACTATGATAAAGGTGTATTATATGAATTTCACACACATTCAATAAAAAATTAAACACATTTCTGCCCATTAAATGAAGCCCAGGCTTTTTTCATATGTTAATCTTTGTATTTCAGCCTTCAGTCCCTTTTCTCCTAAAGTAGGAACAAAAGTCTATTTACTTGTCAATATCTTCCTGGTGACTGAGTTGATTCAACCATTTACATATTTAGGATTTTAATAATTATCCCAATTTGGACAGTGTGTGCATGTCTCTGTTTTGTTTTTATTTTTATTTTTATTTATTTTTCATTTCATTTTGTTTGTTTTATCATTTATCAAGTCAGAGAGTTAGCCTTGTACTTTTAAAGGGTATATGTTTTCAAAATGCTGCAAAAGAACACATTTTATTTATTTATTTATTTATTTATTTATTTATTTATTTTATTTTATTATTTTTTTTTTGGTCTTTTCGAGACAGGGTCTCCCTGTAGCCCCAGCTGCCCTGGAACTCACTCTGTAGACCAGGCTGGCCTTGAACTCACAAAGATCTGCCTGCCTCTGCCTCCCAAGTGCTAAGATTAAAGGTGTACGCCACCACGCCCAGCAAGAACACATTTTATATTATTTGGTCCTGACTGGAAAAAGGTCCTGAGCCAGCAAATGTAAACATGTCTCAGGGTTACTTTCAGTCTCATCCCCACAGCATTTGCCCAGGACCTGTTCACGAATAGCTGTGGGAATACAATTACTGGATGGTCCAATGACCTATTATTTCATGCACTGTCACTGAAGTTTATATTTTGCTTTCCCTGATGTAATTTCCTGAAGTCACAGGCATAAAAAGAATAGCTCAGTACTTACAAAGCTCATTACTTATGATACTTCAGAACAGTTTTTGGATATTCTTATTCTGAGAGATTATAACAAATTTTAACTAGGTATTTAAATTATCTACCAGTCTTTCTATTATATCCCCTGTCATATTATAATGACTCTAAGAAATAGATGAACTTTGCTCAAAAATTGTAGCGTTTGTCATGTTAAAATATCAAAAATATTTTAAGATAATGGGGTTGATAATAAAGCTGTCTGCTTTTATCTATTTCAACTGTCTGCATTTTATTTGAAACTCTCTGAAGGAGAACTATACCAAGGTGAGTTCATGATGGAAAACTACTTCCTGATGAAACCTGAACATAATATGATAATCAAACTAATAGTCTGAGAATTATCCATACCACCTTGCAGTGCTATTTTAAAGATATTCTGTTTATATTTAGTCTATAAAATTTCATTTTAAACACTATTAATTTTTAACACTATTAATCTTTATAGAATTATTTTACACCATTTTCTTGTCATTGTCTATAATCATAACCATATTTTAAGAATAGTCACTTTGAAGATTTTCTAAGATGGTCACGACTTTTGATGGAGTTTGATTCCCAGGCATGTATACATATCTCCCATAAAAGGACTAATGATTTCCTGTTTGAATAACTACACATGAGGAGATTTATTTTCCAAAACAAAAACATACTATTTAATAGTACACTAGCTTCACCTGAATCAACTGAAGAAACATCAAGTAATATCATGTAGCAATATATAAAATTTAAATATACATATAAGAGTATATTATTCTACCATTACTCATTGTGCATATAGAATTTTTATTGTATACAATCAAAGAAATAAAGTAATCATTTAGGTACATTTTTAATAGGGAAATAAGGAAAACATTAGTGATTATCTTTATAAAATGTCCTAATGTAAGGCAAATTTCCTTGTAGACATTTGTTTAGTGAATTGAAATTTACTTGGTTAATGTCCTGTTCTATTATTCTTAATTTTGTTTGATTTACTTTCATACATATGCATGACATACTCATTCACTGTGAAACTTCAAAGTGGAGGAACTATAGGCGCAAATAACTATGTCTTATCAAACATGCATAAATTAGTATCTCATGTGACTTCATGAATCCTTATTGTTTTTATAAGTTACATGACACTACCCAATATTAAAAATGGAGAAGCTAGTGTTGCATGAAAAATCAGCCATTAAAATTATACATAAACTACTCAGATTATTTTGCTTTCACTGTTTCCTCTGTTTTGTGTTGCTAGAGTTCAGTTTTTCAATGGATACTTCATATTTTGAATTTAATCATTATGACTTTTGTTTAAGAATTTTTCTGACCATTCTCACCTTGAAGAGAATATTGTTTGTTTTCATTATAATAATTCCCTTTATTTACTTTTTTTCTTTCTTTTGAATGTTTAACAGCAAAACCACACCACTTAAAATATTTGAAAGCAAGTTTACTGCTCATTCCAATTTTTAAACAATGTTTAAGTATTGCAAATTATACTAAGAAAATTGAATAAAATACATGATTATAATTAATTTATTTTCAAGTTATTCCAGTATAGATTTGTGAGATGAATATTATAAGAATCATACTTTCTTATTAAACAAATCATATTTTCTGTGTATGCTCACTTAATTTTTTATACATGTTAAATTCCGGTGACCTGATTGTAACTTTTCACTATAAATTCATTTAATCTTTTTCAGGTACCTAACTGCTTTGTTGAAAACATATATCCAGCTTCAATGCATGGAGACCCAGGGAAATATCTCAGAGTTCATTCTTCTGGGACTTTCTGATAGCAGAGACATACAGATGTTTTGCTTCCTGCTCTTCTTACTCTGCTTTGTGGCTCTGTTAGTAGGAAACATTCTGATCCTTGCTTCTATTCTGTGCAGTCCCCTCTTTCACCAGCCAATGTACTATTTCCTCCTGCATTTGTCCTTCATGGATATCTGCTACACTTCTAGTGTCACACCCAAGCTGATCAGCAGTCTGTTGGCTGGAACTAAGACCATTTCCTACAGTTACTGCATGCTGCAGGTCTTTACCATGCACTTCTTTGGCTGCATCGAGATTCTTATTATCACAGCCATGGCCTTTGATCGCTATGTTGCCATCTGCAAGCCTCTCCACTACATGGTTATCATGAACAGGAACAAGTGCCATGTACTCATTTTAGCTGCTTGGGCTGGTGGTGCTAGCCACTCCTTACCTCAATTATTTATGACACTCCAGTTGCCTTTCTGTGGCCCTAATGAAATTGATCACTACTTTTGTGATATTTTTCCCTTGCTAAAAATTGCCTGTGTTGAAACCTACATCATGGGTGTTCTTGTGGTTGCCAACTCAGGAATCATAACATTATTAGTGTTTAATATTTTGTGTATCTCTTATGCCATTATATTATTTAGTTTAAGGAATCAATCAGCCGAGGGAAGGTGCAAAACCCTCTCTACCTGTGGCTCTCATATCACTGTAGTAGTGTTATTTTTTGGACCTGCAATCTTTTCCTACCTTAGACCTCCTACTGCTTTACCTGAGGATAAAGTCATTGCTTTGTTTTACACCATCATTGCTCCCATGTTCAACCCCCTCATTTATACTCTGAGAAATACAGAAATGAAAAATGCCATGAGGAAGGTGTGGTGTCAAACTGTTTGTAATGCACAGTTGAAGGTTATTCAAAGAAATTTATAATGTAGGTAACTTATAATAAACAAAAAGAAGTAGATATAAAATAAATAATTAAAAACTGTATCAGATATCTTAAATATGTACTTTCTTTAATGAAAAGAATTAGGACCATAGTTCTGATTGGAAGTCACAAATAATCAAATAATTTTGAAATATCAATTTTATAGTCTATTGGGATGGTCATTAAAGTCATTCTCATTAAAATTTCAGGAACAAAAGCAAGTAAGATAGGTTGTATTTATCAGTAGTATTTAATTAATATCTATTAAATGACTGGGCTTTGAGTAGTATCCAAAAATTATCCATATTTTGTTGTAGTAAAGAAATTCAAATTTATAACCTTTTGTTATTTCTCATAGAATATTCTAAAATACCTCAGTAGTAGTATTTAGAAATCATAGGTGGACCAGAGAAATCAATGTAATCTGATGTGGTCTAATGTAGACCTTAAGTTACACCCAGACTTCTAATTGACAAAATGTAGACAGTTTGTTAAAAGGCAGTGAAAATTAGGGGCTGGAGAGACGGTTAAGCAATTAAAAGTGCTTGCTCTTCTTGCAAAAGACCCAGGTTCAAAACCCAGTACGCAAATGAACATTAACAACCTTACATATATCCAGTTCTAGGGGATATGATTCTGTTTTCTGACCCTGGTGGGTATTGCATGATACAGGTGCACTTACATAGATGGATGCAATACATTAACATGCTTAAATTAAAAAAAATTAAAGTGAGTTTTAAAAATTTAGAATATAGATAACAGTTACTATTGTTCCATTCATCATAACAAATTTTAGAGCATTTTCCATAAAGCCTAAGAAAGCAAATTATGTTACATCACCATCCTGACTTTATATTACCTAAAACTTTAGAGTAAATGATGGTTTCTTCTTCCTGAAAAAATGAGCTAAGAACAAAAGAAAAAGAAATAATATCTCATTTAGAAAGAAGCAAACAACAAAAAATTACACTGTAACTCTATTGAAATAGTTATAGTATCCTTTCTAATTGTACCAAAATGAATTCTTTCAAGTGCCATGTATACCAAAGAGAAGATTCAAAACATAAAGAAGAATAGATATATATATATATATATATATATATATATATATATATAAACCATATGGAGATTTCATTATGTGTGGAATAACATGTGTATATTTATATATATTTAATCTCTACCTCCTACGAAATATTACTATGAATTGACATACTCTAAAAGTGAAGCCCAGGAGTTAAATTCATTATTTTGGCATAGAATAAGGAAAACAATCAGTCACATGATAATAAAAGATAATCCTGGAAGATTCTGTAGCAATACCAGAAGAAAGCTTCATTGATGTTTTTGCCTGTTAATGCTGATGAATATTTAAAGTCTTTTTTAGGAAATAGCATATAATCTACAGAAAGGTCTAGGTAAGAGAATCATATTGTTAAAAGAGCAAAAAAAAAAAAAAAACTAGCAAAACTGATTAGGAGTATAATACTCTCTGGCCTGGATATGGACCCCTAACTTTCCAGTTTTTTAAGCACAATCACATGGGTACCTGACCACCCCAGGAAGGGGAGTTCAGGTTAATCCTCAATGAAGTGATAAATGGAATATAGAGAGCTTTCCCTGTCTGGTATTCCCCATCATACTGATGGGGAATGGACCAGGTCACTGGCATGCAGATTTCCCTATGTGTGCCTGCTTTTTTAAATTCCTCTCTGATGAATTTAGAAATTATCTTTTCTACTTTTATCTATGTATGCTTTCCACTTTCCTAACCTATGATCTGCCCCAACATATTATGAAGTCCTGTCACATTTCTGACCATTGTGCTGTGGCTATAACCTCATTGGTCTATGCTTTTTGTCCTCCTCCCCTCCCCTCTCCCTCTCAAGGCCACTTTGGAAATTTTTGACTCTCCTGGCCGAAGGATTTTTCTTTACATGGTAATAAAATTGCTTTAAAGATTCCATTTGAGCAAATTATGAAATTATTTTACGAATGAAACCAAGAACCCTAGAATGGTGCTGCATTTTCTCCTGTATCCATTTGGAAAGGAAGATTAAATACTCAAGACTTTTAGAGGATAGTAATGCAGTGCAGGAGTTAAAAATATCTTGAGTCACTGAACTAGAATGAAAAGCAGGGACAGTGAAGGAGATAAAATTTATAAATTTCTTAGAAAAAAAGTTTTATTATAAGGTCAGTAACTTATAGAAATTTCTTTTCTGAAGAGTCATCAAAAGCTATTTGTAAGCCCAAAGGATGGAAAGAATTGCATTTATATGATCATTTCAATTATCTGTTTACATTTTATTGTTTATAAGGGAAGCTTAGGAACTAACCCTAACATTAGAACCAACTGGTTTCATTTTTATAAAAAAAGCAAATTAAACTTTCCTAATGAAGCCAGTACAATACAGAAATTATTCATGTATTTTTATTAAAATATTAAAATATTCCTAAGAAGAAATCAGTATCATTTTTTCTCATTTATTTCTATCACATAGAGAAGATTTTATTAACATTAGAAATCATGCAGGGGCTGGAGAGATGGGCTAGCGGTTAAGAGCACCAACTGTTCTTGAAGAGGACCCGGGTTTGATCCCCACCACCCACATGGCGGCTGTGAGCCGTCTTTAACTACAGTTCCAGGGGACAGCACATTCATACACATACAAAAATAAATTTTAAAAAATTAAAAAAAAAAAGAAACGATACATTCACAGGAAAAAAATGCTGGAAAGACGAGAAGTACAACAAGGATTCCCTGTGCTTGGAAGTGAAGGAATTCAATACAGCCAGCTCCTAGAATGGCCACTTACTCATTTTTTTTTAATTTATATTTGAATTACCACTAAGGATTCACTCCTTACCTTAGCTTAATTACTTTTTCTCTGATGTCCTGTAAATGCCATAACCCTATCTCAGCATGGTGTTTGAGGCCCACTGCCTGGACCCCCTTGCTTTCCTGCCACCTGTCTTCTCCTAGCGGAGTGGTTGCGTTTGCTAGCATACTCTGCCTGATGGAGGCACTTCTGCCCCACAAGTAGAGCAAACCCAAGGATGTGACACAGGTCTTTAAAGCAGAAATGCTTCTGTGAAACTTTCAGCTTGAAGAACTTTTCTTACGAGTATTATTTTATGTCTACTTCCAGTACAGGCACACTTGGAACACATACAGGAAAGTCAGATCAAAGCATTCTGTCCATTCCAGAGAAACAACTCTTGTCTCTCTGTAGCTGGTTGTTCTCATTCATTCTAATTACTCTAGTGTTTTTTTTTTTTTCTAGATGATATTGAATGATTTTTTTAAGATAAAGAAGCTGCGTGTGTGTGTGTGTGTGTGTGTGTGTGTGTGTGTACATAGGATATCTCTGTGTATATGTTGAATAGAAGTTAACATATTTTTAAGGGTGGTACACACAAACAACTTTGTATTAGAGACAATGCTCAGCAAAGTTAATCTAATAAAATATTCTCTAAGTCACGGCATTTATACTTCATTTTTGGAAGTTGACTAGTTATGTTAAAATTTTATAAAAAATTGTTTTTCTCTATTTTCCAATTATTACTAATATTCTTTCTTTCTTTAAAGTTATCAAATTAGCTTGTAACAAGCCAAGTAAATATCTTTCTCAGTACATTCATACAAGTAGAGAAAACTCAGGAAGTATTTGTAGCTGGCCAGATGAAACAGCATTGCAATTCTCGACCCATGGAGGCCTAGGCAAGAGGAACCCAAGTTTAAGGACAGTCTGAACCATAGTGATAAGACGCTGCTTCAGAATCCCTCGAACAAATTAGGGTTATCAATGTGTTCTTTTTGAAACTGTATTAGTCATATTTTACAATATTGAGAGTTTTTAAAATATACAAAGACTAATAGATACTGTGTCACCAGCTAAGAAAGACTCCTGAGATGGCAATACTGAATGTGAGTAAATAAAATGCTGGGACTAAAACTAGCTGTGACTGGCAGTTCTGCTCCCTTTCTGCCTTGGTCCATTCTCTGTATCCCACCTCTTTTGTCCATTTTTATACACTTATGTAGCCATGCATTGACAGAGATCGTGTAGAATTATAGGACAACTCTGCTATTTCCTTCAACATCATAGGTACCTATACTTGTGGTTACAAATGGATCCTTCTTACCTCGAATATTCTGTGTTTCCTTCTCTTTAATAAACGAGACAAAAGCCAGCCTGGTGGTGCAAGATTTTAATCCATGTACTCAGGAAGTGAAGGAGGTAGGTCTCTGTGAGATCAAGGCCAGCCTGGTCCACATAGTTGACCCTATCTCCACAAAAATATAAAATAAAAATAAGCAAATTTTTAAAAATTAAAAAGTTATTTTCTGGTTTTACTAAAATCTCTTAGATTATATGATTAATTTTAAATTTAAGATAAAAAACCTAGATTCAGACATTTTTATTTTAAATATGAAACAAGGACCTATATAAAATAAAATGTGAGCTGAACATCTACTTCTCTCTTTACTTTCTGGCTATGGGCGCTTGTGACTACCAATGGATGGCAGTCCTTTCACCAGGTAAACCTAGACATAATGGGTTGTAATCTTTCAAACTGTAAGCCACAATAAATTCTTTCTTCTTTAACTTGCCATCTCAAGTATTTTGTAGAAGCAATAGGAAAATGACTAACTAACACAAAGTGTTTATTGACCTAATTATTAATCCCTTCAAATTGTGCAGTGCTAGAGAGCATGTATGGTCACTTTTCTTAAATTTTATTTTTGTATGTGTATGAATGTATTGTCTGCATGTAGGTTTGTGCACCCATGTCATGCAATGCCACAGAGGTCAGAAGAGGGTTTCGGATTCATCTGGAACTGGAGTTCTCCTGGAATTGGAGTTACAGACGGTTCTTAGCTGCCATGTGTGTGCTGGGGATTGAACCTGGGTCCTCTGCAAGAGCAGTCAGTGCTCTTAACCGCTAGACTATCTCTCCAGCCCCCATATGGTCATTTTTATAGCAGCAATTGTAGTTTTCGTGAAAGCAAACTAGTGAAGAGAGGACAGGCAAGTTCAATTCCCTCACCTGGAATGAGATGCAGATATTGGAAATGCTCTGAACGTAACTGAAGCTTTCATCAGATTGAAAATAAATTTGTAGTATTGTTGTGTGACTTTTCCTGCATGGATAAAAATCTTGTTGAAACACCTTAGACAGGGCACCAAAGGTAGGTCAAGGTAAGATTTTCAACAAAGTCAAACCTAATGAATCAACAAACTTATTGTAGTTACTTATACCAAAATAGGTTGCTCAAGACAACTGAATCACATTAAGCCCACCCCAGCATAGGTTATGACTTATAAAAACTGCATCCCTACACTATTGGAGGTCTTGTAATCCCTATGACTAGACAGAAACAGAATCCTTAGTTCTTGTGTTCCAGAAAGAGAGGAATTCCAACAGAACACAGTAGTAAAGTAAGTAACTTGTGGCCATTTGAATAGGTATCTCCCATAGGCCCCAAGTACTTGATCACAAGGTCAGTTGGTAGTGGTGTTTGGAAAGGCTCAGGAAAACTTTAGTATGGCTACTCCAGAGGAAACCTATCACTGAGGGGGGGCATTGAGAGTCTATAGCCTTGCACCAATTTGAGGTTGCTCTCTCTCCTTCCTGAACACGTTGAAAGACTCTGATCTCTCAGCTTTTGGGCTCAGCTGCCTCCTGTCATGCTTCTCCTGTCAGGATGGATTCTTATTCTTCTGGATGGAATGAGAAGCTAAATAAAGACTACTTCCTTCTATAAATCATCTCTGTCATGATGTTTTATCAGAGCCCAGAAAAGTAACTAATACACCACCAAAGTTGGTTTCCTTGTTTGTTTGTTTGTTTGTTTGTTTTGGCTTTATGATTGCTTTACTAAGAATACTACATTACCCTAGAGCATGCACGTGAGGAGAACATTGAACACTCAACTAATAATCCAAGACAATACATTATATTAGATGAAACATAAAAATACAACATTTCTCTGTAAAAAGAAATGATTAAAAGTAACACCAGCTGGTGCTCACCCTTATAAACAAACAAAATCTTTTTGTGGATTTAAGTTTGTCTGTGTGTGTGTGTGTGTGTGTGTGTGTGTGTGTGTGTGTGTGTGATTGTATTTTGGGGATTTGTGCAGGTGTGTGTGGGAATGTATTTGTGTGTTTGTAGCATGTGGCCCAGAGGTTTACATTTGTTGTATTCTTCAATTATTATCTATCTTATTATCATTATTTTTTAATTTTTAATTTTATTGCTTAAAATTTTAATTGAATTTTGTGTATTTCATACATAACATCTCATTCAATCTTAATGGCCTTTACACTCCCTTCTCCATCGCCACCCTCCTTCAGCACCCCCCCGGTGGAATTCGCACATTTTTTCATTTGCCTGTTGTGCCACATCAGTGCCCCCTGCCATTCTTCAGTCAAGTTCATCCACTGATGTCTAGTTACCCTATCCAGAGTCCCTCGATTTAATAACAGTTCTTCACACAACAATGAACACTTGGCAATATTTCTTCAACTAAGATGGAGTTCTGCTGCCCATTTTCCCAGGTCCAGGCTAGGTTTTTGTCTGGTTAAGTTTGCATGGGTTGTGTCTCTTCTAAAAACATTGCTATAAATAGGTTTATATAAGCAGCATCCCAGGAGCTTGTAGGATCCTAATTCCATTTGGTGGTGCATCATCTCCCTGGATCTTACAATCTTTCTGCCCCTTCTCCTCAATGGTCCCTGAGCCCTGGGTGAGTGAAGTTTAACATAAGAGAACTGACCAGGGACCCCCACTTGGCCCAATCTCCAAATTGCGTAGACATCTGGCCATTTTGCCCTGTGGCGACTAAAGCTGATGAACAGATGGCCTTGGCAGGTGGAAGGGATGAGACTCATTAGGGAACAAAATACAGAAAGAACCTTTTCATTGTTGCTTGTATTTTGGAATGACTTGTTCAGTCATCCCTCTCAGGGTTAAATACTACAAATAATATAATTTAGAAATGTTTTACAAAACATTCATACATAAAACTACTTTAAATTTAAAAAGAAATGTTTGGACTAATTTAAAATTTTCTTTTTATTAATAATACATATAGCTTTTGAAACAAAAGCAAAACTAATTCAATGCTTTGCTGGTCTTCATACCAGAGACCTTACCTATTATTTGTAGAAAGAGGGAGTGTCTGTAAGCACTTTGATGCTTTCTTTCTGACATGGTTTCCTTCTCAAACCTGCTCAGGAATTTCAAGATAACTGTCAAAAATTAAAGGATAAAAAAAATCAAGGTTAAATGTTTGAGGATTTTGTTTTTCAATTCAGTTTCTCTCATTAAGGAAGTTAAACTGAATTGCAGAGGTGTCTTGTTTTCCTCTTTTTAATTTTTTAAATTTTATTTATTTATTTATTTTTGTGTATGAATGCACTGTCTGCATGTACCTTTGTGCACCCGTGTCATGCAATGCCGCAGAGGTCAGAAGAGGGCGTTGGATTCCCCTGTAACTGGAGTTAAAGATGGTTCTTAGCTGCCATGTGGGTGTTGGGGATGGAACCTGGGTCCTTTGCAAGAGCAGTCAGCGCTCTTAACTGCTAGGCCATCTCTCCAGCTATTTTCTTCTTTATACTCGTCATCCATCACGGATGCTTTCAACAAAGGCCAGTTTATTTAATGTCACTTTTAGTGTTATTTGTAACAGACAGACAATAAAATCAGGATTTGGCACTCTGTTTCATGTCAGTGGAATTTCCCAAGAACTTTAAGTTCCTCTCCAATTTGATTAATTATACAGTGGCCTCAGACATTTTATTAAATTATTTATTTATTATTTATTTGTGTGATTGTACATGTGTCTATGTATATGGAGGAGCCCATGAAATCCAGACGGTTCAGATCCCCTGGAACTAGAGTTGCAGGCAATTGTGAGCAGCCTTGTGTTGGCTCTGGGAATTGAATCAAACCCTCTGTAAAAACAGCAAGCACAAGTAACCACTTACCCACATCTTTAGCGGCGCCCCCCCCGCCCCCCTCCCCCCTCCCATTCTAGTATACCAGGAGACATATTAATCTGCTCGAGTAAGGACACCACATCTGGTACAGCGGCTGCAATTGGTGTCACTACTTGGTTGAGTTTTCGATAGTCAACTGTCATTCTCCATGATCCATCTGTCTTTTGCACAGGCCAAATTGGAGAGTTAAATGGAGATGTGGTAGGAATCACCACCCCTGCATCTTTCAAATCCTTGATAGTGGCATTAATCTCCGCAATCCCTCCAGGGATACGATACTGTTTTTGGTTCACTATTTTCCCTGGTAGAGGCAACACCAATGGTTTCCATTTGGCCTTTCCAACCATAATAGCCCTCACTCCACAGATCAGGGAACCAATGTGGGGATTCTGCCAATTTCTAATTATATCTATCCCAATTATACATTCTGGGACTGGGGAAATAACTACGGGATGCGTTCTGGGACCCACTGGGCCCACCGTGAGTCGGACTTCAGCCAAAACTCCATTTATCACCTGACCTCCATAGGCCCCTACTTTAACCGGAGGGCCACAATGCTTTTTAGGGTCTCCTGGGATCAGTGTCAACTCAGAACCAGTATCCAATAGGCCTCGAAAAGTCTGATTATTTCCTTTTCCCCAGTGTACAGTTACCCTAGTAAAAGGCCTCAGGTCCCTCTGGGGAAGGACAGGAGGAAGGCAAACAGCATAAAAATATATATATATTTTACTCTTGTATTTTTTTCTCAAGCAGTGTTGAGTTCCCTTTAGTCTTTTATTTCTCTCTTATAATATACATTGAATGAAATAATTTCAATCCTAATGAGAGGACCTTCATTTTGGAATGGATAGCCATTAATACCAAGACCAACAACCTTTGTCGAGGGCTCAGAAAAATGAATAACTTTGGAGTGTTCAGCCCTAAATTAATTTTCCGTGACACATTGCGTCTCACTCACACAGCTAATGGAATGTTGCTGAAGAAGGGTCAATGAAAAGGTCCTAAGGGTCAGAGGTTGGGGAGGACTGCTGCAAAATACATCTTCTGTACATGATAGTGATATTGCACTCATGAACTCACATTGGCTGTGGAGGATTATCCAAGACCTGCACAGTATCAAGTCAGCCAAAATTCCAGCACAGTTGGCTCACCAGATCCCCAAGCCTAGCTCAGAATCTTTCCAGTTGAAGGTTGCTGGGGGAATGTTTTTTCAGGGACATGGCTCCTGTTATTTTGCTCATGATCTAGTTAATATACTTTCACCCTTATACATTCAGACAGCACTGACTGGTCTCAGTTTGTTAGGAACACATGACACAGAGTTGGAAGAGGTACTGGGAAACTGGGGTTTAGGAGTGGTTGAGGGTGGTAGGGTTGAATCGTCAATATATAGTATATACCTGTATTAAAATTTCAATGAATAATAAAAACATGTATATTAAGAATGACTGTATCCATTTAGCATAAACAAATACTTTCTCATACACTCTTAGAAGATATTGAATGTCGCCTCTAATGAAGACATGAAGAAAGTAAGAGTCTTGTTTGACTTATTTTAAATTTTCATTTTTCTCTTAATTTTTATTAAGGTTTTGTACATGTCATAGAACATTTTAATAGAATTTAGACCCCTTCCCCATCCCTGTCTCCCCTCCCCTGTCAGAACTCATTCATTTTGCCATATATGTTAAATCCTATCTTTCATCTTTTTCTCCATCTTTTTTTAATACTTTTGATTCAGTTTACTCTTTTGGTTCTCTCTCTCTCTCTCTCTCTCTCTCTCTCTATATATTATATATCATATATATATATATATATATATATATATATATGCATGTGTGAATTCACATGGGGAGATTAGAGAACAAATTACAGGAGTAATTTCTTTCCTTGCACAATGGGATTTATCCTAGTTTGGTTTCTGTTACTATGGTAACACACTGACCAAGGGGCTGGAGAAATGGCTTAGTGGTTAAGAACACTGAATGTTCTTGCACCCAGGTTCATTTCCCAGCACTCACATGATGGCTAACAACCATCTGTAATTCCAGATCTGAGGATCTGATGCCCTCTTTCCTACCTCCACAGGCATCGCATGACAACGGTACACTTAAATACATGCAGGCAATACACTCATACACATAAATAAAATTAATAACAAATAAAAATATATATTTAAAAAAATCATTGACCAATACCAGCTTTAGGAAAAAGAGTTTTATTTAGCTTACAATTTATAGTCTGTCATCAAGGGAAGCTAAGGCAGGAACACGAGATAAGACCCTGCAGGCAAGAAGCAATAGAGACTACAGAGGCTCACTGCTGAAGAGCTTGCTTCCAGGCTCCTGTTCAGCTACCATCTTATATACCACAGGCCCACCTGCCTATGCATAGAACCAACCCCTGTGGGCTTAGTATTGTTTTCATTTAATAATCAAGACATATCCCCTATCCATATGGCCCCAGGCTAATTTGATAAGGAAATGTCTCATCTGAGATTCCCACTTCCCTGGTTGACTAAGCTTGTGTCAAATTGAGAAAATTATCCAGTATATGGATGCTGGGAATGAAACTCCAGTCACCGAACTCAATAGTAAGGATCCCTACTTATCCACTAACCAATGCTGTATAACTACTTTTCTTTCTCCTTGTATTCTTATTTTTGGCAGGGAAAATTATTATCCATGGGTCAAATTTCTGATCTAAACAGGTTATAAGGCAATAAATTATTACATGTGCATTGAGCACATTTTGCATTTTAAAATGTCCTCATTCTACTGTGAAGAAGATAAAATTGGCAGAATGTTATTATACCTTCATGAAGTATAGTAATCTCCCATCTACATAGTCATTAAAGAATTTTGTCTACAGAACTCTTGCTCTCAACAGCACACTATGTGGTGGTAGCATTAGCTAGATAAGTGCAGTTGATTAAAATATAAACAGAAGTAAGAAAGGATCTGCTTTATAACAAAGAAGAGATTCATTGGTGGTGGAGCCATTCCTGAAAGTTTCACTGCCTGACAAAGTTCCTGTGACCTGTCCCGTCTGGTTGAAGTCTGCTCTCCAGCTGACCTTGGTTTTTAGTAATGCTCCTTATCATATTAATTCTTATTTTTCTGGCCTGCTTGACTTTCAGCTTTCTAGCAGTTAGGGGACCTGCTTCTGCCTCAAGGAGTGGAACGGACACTTTTGTCATTTCTAGAAATGAGTACTTTGTGAAAAATAATGGCACTGTGTATACAACTTAAAAGTATGATACAGTAGTAATTAAGAACTCTACAGAAACTGTATCATGCACAGAATGCCCATGTAAAGAAAGGAACTTTGATTTCATGGTCAGGTTTAAACTAAAAAGAGGATTGTAGGGCAAAGTGAAACTAAGTCCAGTAAAACAGTGGATTCTAGTTATCTGACTCAAAGTTTAGTAGACCATAGAAAATCACCTTAGCAGAAAGTGTTAAAAAACAAAAATGGAGGAAAACAGAAACTGAGGAAAACAATGACCAGAATAAAAACAAGATATGAATCAAAGCAACACCAGCCACAAAATGACTTATAGGTTGAGTGAACAAGGAACTAAAGTGAGAAAAGTAAAGTTCTCTATTGTTAAAGCTTTAAAGCTCATTTTTTTACACTGTCCAGCACCTATGTAACCACAGGGCATAAAGAATGGAGTCCTTAGAGTTAAAAGTTAACATTAACTTCGCTGTGCTGCAAAACTGTTAAATTGCTTAGCTGAATGGCTGAACTATTATTGTTTCACTTTCTTGATATCTCAAGTAAATGATTGTACCATTGTTGATTGTTTTACTGTTTTTGATGTTAAGAATAATTTCAGGTGTGAATTTTCTGAACAATATTTACGGGGAAGTTGGGTTATTTTTCTCATCATTAGCTTAGACTTACCTAACATGTATTAGTTTTAGGACATATAAAAATAAACTTTGGGACCTGAGGAGCAGAGAAGAAAAAAGAGAAGAGAAGAAATCGGCAGAGTGGCAAACCTGAAAGGCCCTCTGCACAGGATCAGAGAAGGCAAACGCTCTCTGATCCTTAGGCCAAGAAATAAGCAGAGTGAAGAACCCAAGAGGTCCTCTGCACAGGAGTAGGGACGATAGATGCTCCTCAGGTCATGAAAAAGAAAGAGATTCTTGTGTTTTATTTGATTAATTTCTTCGCCGCCTTTGGGACCACCCACTTCAGGAACTGAACCTGCTGGAGCTGGACTCCAGCACACTGGATTGTTGATGTTGAGAATAGAAAAAGCTAAAAAATTCTCTTGCATTTAAAGGGGGAAGAGTCTGTGAATTATTTTTGTGACCCATAAAATGGATCTTTTAGAATATTTTATGATGTAGGTATAAGTAAGTGTTGCTTTGTAGTTGTTTGAAAGCTGATTCTTGCTTCACTAAACAGATTCATGCAGAATAATAACCCATGGGGCCTTCAAGTGTTCACAGTACACTTTCTTCAGTGACCTGCTTCCAACTTTCAAAATTACTTGTAAAGCCAAAGGAGCAATGAGGAAAGAGGAACAAAAATTCAGAAGGCAAAGTCAAGAGTTAAGATGCCTCGCATAATACAGGGAATAATAATTATTTTTTACAGTAGGTCCCTACACCTATCACCAAGTAATGACACACTCATAATAGCTTTAATTCAGAAACAGACTCAAGAAGCTGTGTGGTGGAAGGCAGTGACGTCTTTCAACCTGGTCCCTTCACTCCCTGTGATATGATACCATAGTCGCTTGATGGCATTCTTCATCTCCATATTTCTAAGGGTGTAAATCAGAGGGTTGAGCATAGGGGCAATGATAGTGTAAAACAGAGCAAATACTTTGTCTTCTGGTAGAGTAGTTGCTGGCCGAATGTAAATAAACAGTAAAGGAGCAAAAAACAGGACGACCACTGTGATGTGTGAACTGCATGTGGAGAGAGCTTTGAGGCGATTTTCTGCTGAGTAAGACATGACAGTATATAAGATCACAGCGTATGATATCAACAAGACCACGAAAGTCACCAAGCCCATCAGGCCAGAGTTAGCAATAACCAGTAAACCGATTTTGCTCGTGTCGGTACAAGCCAGTTTGAGCAAAGGATACACATCACAGAAGTAGTGATCTATTTCATTTGGACCACAGTAGGGTAAGAAGACAGCAAGGAGAAACTGACCAAAGGAATGCAAGAATCCCCCAGCACAGGAAGCAGCAATCATGGTATCACATTTCTGTCTGTTCATGATGACACTGTAGTGCAGGGGCTTGCAAATGGCCACATAGCGGTCATAGGCCATTCCTGTGAGGATGAAGACCTCAATGCCCCCAAAAAAGTGCATGGTGAAGAGCTGTGTCATGCAGCCATTGTAGGAAATGGACTTCCTTGTTGCTAATAAGTCAATGATCAGCTTGGGTGTCACTGTGGATGTGTAGCACAAGTCTGAGAGTGAGAGATAGCTTAGGAAGAAATACATGGGCTGCTGGATAAGGGGGCTGCAGGTGATGGAAACCATGACAAGCAGATTCCCAAACAAAATGGCAATGTAGCAAAGTAAAAATAACAAGAAGCAGATAACTTCTACTTCCTTTGTCTGGGAAAGTCCTAAAAGAATAAATTCTGTGATGTTGTTCCTGGGATCCATGATACGTGAAAGTCTGCAGAAACCTGAAATTAGATGAATAATAAATTAGTGTGAAATAACATTGAATATAATGATGTATATCACCCCCTCACAAGGAGTATCTTATCTTGGTAGTGATTTGGTGGTTGAAGAAAAGAACATTCATTTTGACTCTCAAGACTTGATAACAGTTTTTTTTTTCACATCCTCTTTTTATCCTTCTTACACATAGTTTTGTGTGTGTGTGTGTGTGTGTGTGTCTGTGTGTGTGTGCTAATCTGCACATGTATAAAATACAGGACAACAAAGGAGTCAATTATCTCCTTCTAGTTTGTGAGTTCTGAGATGGAACTTAGTCCACAGGATTAGTGGCAAGTGTTTTTTTTTTTTTTCTTTCATTCCTTTTAATCCACTGAGACATGTGGCCTTTTGCCTCCTGAATGCTGGGATTAAAGGACTGCACCACCACACCTGGCTTAAAGACTGTTCTTAGCTGCCATGTGGGTGCTGGGAATAGAATCCGGATCCTCTGCAAGAGCGGTCACCACTATTAACCACTGAGCCATCTCTCCAGCCCTTATGTGCATAATTTTTAATAAACCTGATTAAATATAAAATCATTTTTAAAACATTGTGGTTTATTTAAAATATGGAAAACAATTACTTAATATCTACGTTTTAAAAAGTCAAACTTTTTTTTATTATTACTGCCTTTTTCCTTGTTACTTTCTACTTCAGATCTGAGGAGGCACTCTGAAGAAAATTTAAGATGTTTGTAAACCATAGTTCAATATAATGGTTAGGGGTGCAAAGATTTACTAGCGCCTACACAAAAGGAAAAAGGCTTCTAAAATGCATTGATTACATCCATGAAGAAAATCAAGAATGAAGTTAAGAATACAGTAATTTCCATTAAATATGAGGAATATATTTTAGAGGATTTAAAGTAAAACTTCAAATTATTTTAAATTATTGTTCATAAATTTACAAGCTGAAAGAACAGTTGTTAAGGGAATTAAGTGTTTTATTTCAGTATTAGGAATATTCCTTTTTCACACTTAGTATATTGTGTGTCACAAATAGTTTCATAGTATTAATCTCAACTCCATAATACTCCAGAAAGATGAACACTTTGTTAATTTTATTTCTTTTCCTTATATACATTTAAATAATGAATTTACCTTAAAAGAAATGAATTTTGATATATTTGTTCTAATTATATATTTTAAAATATTTTAATATGGGACTGGAGAGATGGTTCAATGGTTAAGAGCACTGACTTCTCTTGGAGAGGACCCCACTTCAATTCCCACACCCACGTGGTGGATAAGAACAGTCTTTACCTGTGGGAACATAAAATTCTCCTCCCATTGTTAGTTTCAAGATCAGAAAAATTGAAAATTTATCAATAGGATTGGAACACAGAGTTTTCCATTTGTATCCCAGAAAGGATAGTACCCGACCTCCCACCTCCCTCTTTTTTTTTCTTTTTTTTTTTCGGTTTTTATGTTTTGACCTATAGATGCCTAAGTTGTATTACACATACCCCTAAACAAGAGCCAAGGCATAAACTTTCACTAAATTTACCCCCCCCCAAACTGTTCTCACTTGACTGTTTGCTACTTATTTGGTAAGTAAATTTAAGCTTAATTTTTTTAAATTGTCCTATAAGTAAAAGAAAGTGGCAATGTTGCTGTTTGTGTTCTTCAGAATACACATATATCGGCCATTTGTATTCCTTAACCCAGTACAAATTATAAATAGAACCATTAACATTTTATATTCTCAATTAGCTCAGTTGTATTACCATTTCCACCAAACCCTTACTACACCTAAATTTAACTAAGCTAAAAAACTCACTAATCCTTAAAAATATCTATACTTTGTGGATAAAGCTCGGGCAGAGTTGAGTCCCTGCTAAATAAAGTGGGACCCAAGAAACCACTGGGCTCTTTAACGCCAGAGGACTGGACTAAGTCTTCTAATTATTTGGGAAGTAAGAATGTAAGCTTAATTCCTTTAAATAGTCCTACAAGTAAAATAAAGTGGACACGGGGATGGGTGGGGAGTGCAGAAAAAAGAGAGGAGACCACACCCAACTGACAACTATAACTTAAAACTATACGCGCATTTATAATTCCCAGTTCAATGGTCAGTAGCTAGCGTCCTTCTTTTTTTTTTTCACAAGA
Organism: Rhizomys pruinosus; assembly: GCA_009823505.1. Classification (NCBI taxonomy): domain Eukaryota; kingdom Metazoa; phylum Chordata; class Mammalia; order Rodentia; family Spalacidae; genus Rhizomys; species Rhizomys pruinosus. The sequence continues at coordinate 537,149 of VZQC01000142.1, read as the reverse complement.
ATCTTTCATATAAAAAAACCACTTTGAAGCAGTTGTTCCACAGGTAAACACTCACCACTCAATGCTGAATTGAAAAAATACAACTTATGGCTGTGCAGGATGCAACTGGGAAATTCCAGCAGCGAGGTTGACCCATCTGAACATAAAGGAATGAGGAACCTCAGACGGCCCGAGTCACGGACACTGAGCATCTCTCAGAATAATATTGGGGTTGACTTTTTATAATGGACCCTAACGAAGGTTACTAACCAGGTGTGAGGAACCGTCCTCCCTCTCTCCCCCTTTTTTTTTTTTTTTGGAAAAAGACAAACATGATGGTAATGAAACCACTCCCTAACTGTTAACTAGAGCCAACTGTTATAGGGTAATTTCTTATAAAACAGGTATAAACTACCTTCTTTAATTAACTGATGGCATAAGAAACTGTGAAAAAGGAATTTAATTTCCCTAACTAGAGCCCCCATTCAATAGTAAAGTGTTTATAAGTAGTGTTATTAAGCTAAATATATTACTACATGAAATCTCTGACATCAGCAATGAAATTATTCTGCCTAGGAGGATGTGGCATGGGATTCAAACGCGGCCCCCCCCCACATTATAAAGGCCCTTTGCCTATAAGTGGGGAATATGCAAGGAGAAAGGCAGTAAAGAGGTATCGTCCTGTTGTCGAAGTCCTGGTTTGAGCATGAAAAATGTTATGAGGCGTCACTTGCTAGTGTACAACTTGCCTCTGAAATGTTAGAGAGCATTACCAAAGGCATTAAAGCAATACAGCAAAAAGAATGGGTCTCCTGAGCAAAGCAAGACTCCTTCCGTCAAATATCAGCTACAACTAACAGCCTGGAGATACAGCGCAACCGTGGCAGCCAAGTGTCTACATATATCAATCTATTTGGCTATTAGGTCTCTCTCCTTGGAGAGCATATCTCATCAGAGGATGCCACAGCTGGTCCTCAGTTGGTTTGCGGTGTTTGAGCCACAGTAAGAACTTTTCATCTTTTATAGAGAAACCCACAGTTTGCGGATTAGCGTGCCATCCAAGCATCTGTGTCTAGCTCACAGCTTAGCCTGACATAATAATTTTTACTGCTTAAATGCCTGTACATTCAAAAGCTTGTGCTTACTCAATTACTCTAAATGGGTATTCACTGGGATAAGCTGTCAATCCATGAGGGAAACACCTGAACAGACTGGCGTCCAACGGGACAACTCCAAAGAAATTGGACTGTTTTCTTCTCAGCCACTTGTGCTCCTTCCCAAAGCCCAGGGAACAAAACTGCGGAAACAAGAGCGGCATTGTTTGGTAGATTGTAAGGGCTGTGGAGAGATAGGGGTGAACCAGGAGACTACAGGAATATAGTATGAACTCCTGTTGATCAACATGCCTGTGCATTACAAGTTTCTCCAACTGGAATATGTGAACCTTGGGTTGTTCAAAATTTGGACATCGCTACTTGCACAAAATGCCAATTACCTGATTGTATTACATAATGAGTGACATCAATTGTATCTGGCAAACAACTGTTCATTGTATTGTAGAATCCCTTAACTTAAAAAAATAAATTAATTAAAAAAAACAAAGAACAGCCTTTCCGCCCGGGCGTGGGTGGTGCACTCCTTTAATCCCAACACTAGGATGGGCAGGGAGACAGGGGGAGAGTTCTTTTGAGTCAAGCCAGCCTGGTCACAGGGCCAGTTCCAGGCCAGCTGGGTACAGGGAGACACTGTCTCCAAAAACACCAAAAATAATAAGTTCAGAGTTTTATGTAGTTAATTCAGTAGATTATTTTATGATCTAAAGTTATAATAGTGGTTTGCCATGTCTTTATTTTTTTTAAATTAATTTTTATTGATTGCTTTGTGCATTTTCATACATTTTTTCCAATTCAGTTCAGGCTGATTTCCCATTTCCCCTCCCCCTCCCCTACCCCAACCCTCCAAGATCATGCATTCTGCCAAACTGTCCTGCATCTTTCTCTCATTTTTTTTTTTCATTTTTAGCTATAAGTGATAATCCATGAGTACAAGCATCCTTCATGCAAAACCTATCTGCAGGCTGTTGTGCCCAAACACCTACAGCCCCACCATCCAGTGGGGGGTGACAGGTTGTTTGTTCAATCAAGTTGATCAAATGAGTGTCCAGACTACATTGCTGTAGTTTCACCATTCACCCCAATCGCAGCCCTTACATTCTACCACGCCCCCTCTTCCGCAGGTTGTTCCCTAGGCTTAGAAAAGGGGCACAGGTGGATGAGAGGTAAAACAGTCCACTCTCTCTGGAGCTGTTGACTTGGACTCTGGTCAATTCTGGCTGTTTCCTTTCATGGGCTGACAGTTTGTCCAGGAATAACCTTTCGATCCTACTGGCCTGGCGCGTTATGGCGTCTGCCATGTCTTTATTCATTATTGCATCAATGACACTTAAAATTATACAAGTAGAAAGGTATTCACGTGCCCTAAACATTAATTGCAACTACTCCACATGTCGGTGGAGTCCTTGCCCATCAGTAGATTAAACCCAGACCTCTACTTTTAGCATCATGATAAAAGGAAATAAAGAAAAAAACAATAAAATTTATTATCACCAACTAATGAATTTCACAATACATTATTTTATGACAAGAAAATTTAAGAAGGGAGCAAATTTTGCAAATGATTGAGAGACCTGTCAGCTTGAAATATCAACAACAGCATTGCCAGTACAATTTTGAGATAATCAAAGAGAAGATGTCAAATATGTTTATGCATCTATTATCATTGGAGTTAACAGAAGCAGTTGATTAAGATATGAATTAGATATTAAATTGCAATACAAAATCCCAAATCTCCTATTACTGTCTGCTAGTGACTTGAAAAATGTAAGATACATATTTTAAGTTGGAATATTTTATGCATTACTATTTTTTCAGCAGATAGCAAGTCATAACTCTTAAAATATTGTATTAGTTCTTTGATTGCATTTTGATAATATTTACCTACCTCAACCCTTCCCAGATATATTTGTTTTCCCTATGAATCCAACTTTGTGTCCTTTGAAAATTCCACTGAAGCCACCTATGGACTCTTGAGTGTGTGGTCATGCACTGGAGTGTTGTGGACTTTCCAGGGGCCATGCCCTTAATTAAATGGACTCGTCTTCTCTCAGTAACTGTGAGTTATTAATAGGTCCTCAGCTATGGGTGATCATCATGGCCTCCTCCATCTGTGGTGCTTTGATTTTGTCTGGTCTGTACTAAGGCAGTTGTTGTGCATGCTGTTACCACTACTGTGAACTCATATGTGCAATCGCCCTGATTTGCCTGGAAAAAAGCTTTTGTTGTAGTCATCCTCCCACCCTGCCTCTGGCTACTTTATTTAAAAATCAGTAAGATCTTCAAATTAAACACGTTTGGAAATTAATAGCAAGATAAATCATAAAATGCCTTCTGGTTATAAATACACAAGCCTATCATCCCTTGAGCTTTCCACACATGCTTATGCTCAGACGCTTTAGTGTTCAGCAGTTCTCAGGTATCAAAGGACATATGTTTGGATTGTTGATATTTTCACTTTTATTTATTTCTGTATATCTTCATAAGAGCCAACATTAGTGGGAGAACTGATTCTATATTGCTGTAAAAGTGTCTATTCTATAATACCTTAGGGCATAGTATTATTTGTCTTTGCTAATAGATGTTGATAGCATGGTTGTACAAATATACACTATTCTATAGTGTTAACTTTTATCTCATGAAATTGAAACTATTTATTATCACTTGGGAGGCAGGGGGGAGGCAGCTCTGTGTCTACAGATTAAGTTTCAGGCCAGCTGGGGCTATAAGGGGACCCTGTCTCAAAAAAAATATATGCACATAAAAGGAGCTATAATTTACTTTTTAACTTTTTACTGATTTCATGTAGGGGATAATTGAAAAATTATAGGCAATGATCCTTTATAATCAAATGCATTACATTTGCTGTTTTTATGCTTGCTATAGAATACCGTATAAAATTTGTAAACTGAGTGAGATGAAAAAATGGCAAAAGTAGGTAGGACATGAGTTGGGAAGAAGAAATTCCAGCAGGAAAAGAAAAGGATGAGGTACAAGAGGGTAATGGGGTTAATATGATCACAGAATGTTGCATGCATGTATGAAATTGTCAAAAACATATATTAAGTCATCCTATCACTAACTACTATTAACTGGACTATTTGAGAAATAACACACTTTATTTTCTTCATCTGCCTGTATTACTTCCAAACACAATGACTTTAAATATTCAACCTCCCCTCCATGTAATTCAGCTTATCTCTGAGTCAATGTTGAGTGCTAAAATAAATCTTCAATGATCACTTCAGAAGTGACCTTATCCATGATTCATTTATTTCTAAAGGAGGCATCAGAAACAGGAGCTTATGGCTGGTTACCTTTCTTACAAGCACAGCAGACTAAATTTACAAAACACCCTCTAGTAACTGTCCTATTTATCAATAAAAACAAAGTCTTCTAGTCCTAAAATTACAACAAAGACTCTTTTCTTGAGAAGGTGACACTCCCTCAGTCCACCTCTGACATTGCATACTGCTCAGACTCTGTAAACACTGCTGCCCTGTGACCCGTTCTCCCCAATCTCCAAAGCATAGAAGTTTAAATGTCAGCTTCTTTCACTGGCTTTCCTTACAACTGTGCTGAAGTAGAGTTGGACATTTTTCCACCCTCTGTCTGAACTTGTTCAACTTTATCAGAAAGCTTGATTTTTTTCAAAGTATTTCACAAAGAACTTGTACTTCACAATATTGTATATACTTAAAACCTGTATGCCCTCAGATACTATGACAACTTATTTCATACTGTTATGCATTTTTGTCAGTGGTTTAGTATTAAATACTACAGCTTAATTCTCTAAGAAAAAATTAACTCCATCAGTTAAGCCCACCACCTTAATTATTCCCTATCTATCTAGCTGTCCTGGGAAACAGACCAGAATAAAGCAAGATTATATGAACCATTTGTATTTTGAAACTGGGCTATCTTGGTTTTGGACAAGTTATATGAATTTATGAATCTAATTTTATTGCCCATTATGAAAAGTAAACTTATTTGATGTTGATTTACATAAAATTAATTAATCAGTCACAGCCTACTGTGACAAGTATTGGCTAGAATACCAAAACTCCAAATCATTGAAGGTTCATGGATTTATTTCTTTAGCAAGATAGCTAACTACCCCATCCATTAATAAGAGTGTATAAACAATTAACAAACTAGAAATTGCAAAGCATTCCACAAATTCTATAAAACATTAAATTTAACCTGTTGCATCATGGTGACCCTGCTGGGCTCCAATAGAAAATTCTTATCCAGTGGTCATACAGATAGCTCTGGCTTTGGTTAGTGAAATGGTTCACAAAACAAACTAAAAGTCATGAATTCTGATAGAGTTTATGAGGTTTGAGATGGATAGGAAGGAGATACAAGATAGTGAGGTAGAGGGTAGGGATGCATTATGTACATGCCTGGAATTGTCAAAGAAAAACATTAATAATAAAAATGGTAAAATAATAAATTAATATATTAATTTAGTATATTAATAATAAAAATTAATAATAAATAATAAAAATGATAAAAAAGCATACACCAGTATCATATTTTAAAATACTAATGAGCTTCCATTGTTTAATTTCTCAGACTGTATTTCAGTTTCTTTTGAAATGATGCTTTTTTTATCTTTTGAAAACTTGTTTTAAATTTGCTTATCTTTTTAAATTGATTTTGTGATTTTGATACAATATTGTTTGATGGTATTTAGTTCCTCTCCCCTATCTACACCTCGTCCCACTTCTTTGCCCACTTTATTATACTCCTTTAGATATGAGTGAACTATTTAGTGTGCTATTGATAATAGATAATATAATAAATAACAAATTTACTAACATTTAAGAATGGAATTCCATTTTAATGTATGGTATCATTAATTCACTTTTATATAATGAAGAAACAAGTAATTATGGCCGTCTTATAACAAAAGCGATGGAAGAATAATAGGAATACAAAGGTTATTTGCTTTCAGATTTCCACTTGTCTTCTGCTGCTCAGCTGATTGGGGTAACCAATACAAGTACATTTCACCCTTATCTGACTCTGGTATTTGAGGTAATGTGGAAATTGCATATGAAATGCACAATACTGAGAGTATAAGCATAGCAATACAGCACAATGTGCATGTGTGACACACTCAGGCAATTTACATGAAATGGGGAGAAACACTTTCTACAACCTCCTTTCCTGAATTTTCTTTATATGATTTCTTGCATACATTTAACTAAATACACAAAGCACAGATATCTTATTTCATATTCCTCTTTGATTTTTCTCAAAACCATGCAAGTTTATCACTGGTATGTTCTGAACTGAAATTATAAAATTAACTAAAATAAAATATCATACATAGTAAAACACTCTCTACCTACCAAAATTCCCTTTTTTGCCAAGTAATTTGTTCCTAAAATTTTTCTAATAATTATGTACAAGTCACAATCATTGCATTTATATTTTATAATGTATTCTAGAATCGTGTTTCAGGTTAGTATACCTCAATTTTTATTGTGAACTGCTTAAATAGAATTATTTGATAACAAACTCACCAGTGGTTTGATTTAAATCTTATGTAGATTGATAATGTGATTACTATTCACTTGGAATCAACCATGAACTTTAATGAACATGTGTTAATACATTTCTCTATCAGAAATTCTGTGTAATCCTCAAGGCAAAACTGACCTGTTTTGAAAGGAAAGATGTCAGATTCTTCCCAAAGTGCATGGCTCTTTCTAGCTTTATATTGACATAACAGAGGGAAGGTGTTTTCATCATTTACATTGCTTAGTAGTCATAGTCCTCTTCCAATAGTACGTTTATCACAGTCTCTTGGGAAAGTGAAAACACAGACAATTTGGACTGCCTGTGTGATTTACAAACTGCTTTCCCTGGGTTTGCAAAAATGTGGTACAATATCACAGTGAATCATGAAATGTTCATTGGTATCTTTTGACCAAGTTTGTTTTAAGCTTTAAAATATATGTACATGGGACTTGTGTATGCTATCAGTTCAAATGAGTAACTTTTTTAGGGTAAAGTCTGTCATGGATTAAAATGCAGTGCATGAGCATACATCTCATTCACATCTAGCTTTCTGAAGCAGAGAAAAGGAAATTATGGACCCAGTTGACTTTCTTCTTTAAACATTTTCATTTGTCCAAACAGTAGTCAATGGAAGGTGCCAACTGCATGCAGGATGAGACTTTCTGACTCAGTGAGTCCTCTCTGGAAGTGCCTCAACTGGCAAGCCCCAAAGTTTTCACTAATGTCCAAATGGACACTGAATATTAACCATTACGATTCTGCTACTTGTCAGTTTTACACCCGATCATGCTACTTTTTAAATTTTCTTTTTATTTATTTTTTTTTTTGTATGTGTATGAATGTACTGTCTGCATGTAGGTCTGTGCCCGTGTCTTGCAATACCATGGAAGTCAGAAGAGGGTCTCGGATTCCTCTGGAACTGGAGTTCTCCTGGAATTGGAGTTACAGACGGTTCTTAGCCTCCATGTGGGTGCTGGGGATCGAACCAGGGTCCTCTGCAAGAGCAGTCGGTGCTCTTAACCACTAGGCTTTCTCTCCAGCCCCCGATCATGCTACTTTTAAATCAAATTGCTTTCTTGATTCTCAAAAGACTGTGGTCAGTACACCATGCAAAATGCACTTACTTCATCTCAGTAAGTTTCCTAGTCTTTAATAGGACCAGCACCGTTTGAAAAACGTGCTCAAATTTAGTCTGAGACTCAAAGAAAATTCTAAAGTTTGACCCCTTGCAAACTAAAATAAAACAAATTACATAATTCCAATGTAAAACAGCAGAGAGAAAATATCACTATCCCCAAAGAAGGATAGAAAAAGAGGGATCAGAGCAGAGAAAAGCAAAGCTGAGCAGCACAAACACCAAAGAATGATGCGATGTTCCTGGCATCTGGGCTCCCTGTGATGCATTTAGTGAGCTCCAACAGGCTTGGGTGGCCCTGCCCCTCTCATTTATGTTCCTGTACCACTTGGAGCCTTTGTATCAGCACAAGTCCCCTTAATGCCTACAACTTTTCTCAGCACATGTTTGACATTTCTGGAATTTCCAACCTCTTGGTGTTTATATCACAACTTAAGCTTTACTGTCATAGCTTCATCCAAAGCCCTGTCAGGGCCTCTTTGTAAGATATCTAATCCAGGATCATGTTACCAAACTCAGAAGTCGTTAGAACTTTAATGTAATTCTCCCTGACCCTGCAACTCTTGCCTTTCAAATGTCTGCAAAATCAGAACTGTGATACCAAGCTCTGCTGATAGATCAAGATTTAGCTTGCCTTCCACAGACCACAGCTATTCTAACCTCCCAGTGTCTCCAGAAAGCTGCAGAAACACTTCAGTAGGCTGACCCACTGGAAAGAGGTATCCAAGAAATCTTTGCAAACTCACTTCAAATGAGTTCCCATTGTTACTCCTGGAGTATTTGATGAGTGACCTCAATTCTGAGTGCCTGTGGACTTTGTGGAAAAGGTGGTATTTTGTTTTAAAATGTCACTAATCTCAACAAATAGGAACATTTTGTCCACAAAGACATTGTCTGTCAAAGACTATTTGGAATTGGATTTATCATTTAAAGGTGTAGAGAAATTTCTACTTTATTCATCAAATAAGTTTGCTCTTTACCGAGTTCATTATATTTTATTCTTCTCTATACTCAGTTTTCAGTTCTGATGGTATTCTTTTGCTCCTGAGGAATTATTTTGCACCCCTCTTTCTCCCTCTTGTGTATATAAATTTCCATCAAAATTTTCTGTGACATTGGAGTCTTGTGAAGAAATTCTCTAATTTCTACTTGTAATGGAAGTTGTTTACTTCTTTTGAGTTATACAGTAACTTCCCTTTACATAGCAATCATGATAGAGGTGAATATTACTTTAGGAAATGAAATGTATCAAACCACCAGCCTGCTGAGACTTCTACTTTTATTCTGATTGATTTTCCATGGTAAGAAACTTGGCATTTCTCTCAGGCTTTAGCATTTTTTTTATTCTGTCTATTTGGAATTTTAAACACAATATGCCATTGAGAGTTTCCTTTCTGGTCCTGTTTACTTGATTTTCTTCTCTTTTTTGTAGGAATGACTTTTATTTATTATTATCATTACTGAATTTTTATTTGTTTCATACTTAACTTTTCAGTCAGACTTGGTCGCCATTATACTCATTTCTCCTTCGCCACCACCACCTCCCCTCCATCCTCTGTTGTTCACACCTTCTGTCATTTATAATAGAGTCCATTTTGCCAAATTACTCTTCCCTCTAACTCCCCAGTGCCCGTGAGCAATTATTAGCCTATCCAGAGTCTCTTTTCTAATGAAGGCAAGGTCTTCCTCCTCTGAATACCATCTTCTGCCAATATTTCCTCAGCCAAGGTTGGACTCAGCTACCCATTTCTGCAGTTCTGTGCTGGGTTTTTGTCCAGGTGAGCTTGCATGGGTCTTGTGCATGCTGATAACAATTGCTGTAGGATCATATAAACCGTGCCTCAGGAGCTTGCAGGATTCATTTCCTTTTGGATTTGCATACCTTCCCTGAGTGGGTGAAGCTGAATATAGGCAGCCTGTCCATGGAACCACGCTCTGTAGATTCCTAATCTTCACATTTGGCCATTCAGGCACTTTTGATTTTCTAAATGTGTTAGGCCATTGTGCATCCATATATTTCTCTAGATAAAAATAAAAAAACTAAAAAGGGAAAATATTACAAACTTAATAAGGCATTCGATTTATTTAATTTCTGATTGTGTATTACTCATGTGCCTGTGTATATGTGGTCCCATATATATGAATGCATGTGTGTAGCTGCCTAAAATCCCAGTGTACATGGAAGGCTGACACAGCATCCATGGAGTAAACTGGCTAGGAAGACTAGACACAGAGGCCAAATTCAGGCTGAGCATGAAAGCATTCCCTAATTTTGTTTGCATCACCTATCTGTTTCTCCATGTATTTCTCTTGTCCTCCACCCTTTCTCAACATTGGTGTTCTTCCTGCTTTTATTTATTTATTTATTTATTTATTTATTTATTTATTTATTTATGTGTATGAATGTACTGCCTGCATGTAGGTTTGTGCAATGCCACGGAGGTCAGAAGAGGGTGTCAGATTCCCCTGGAACTGGAGTTCTCCTGGAATTGGAGTTACAGATGGTTCTCAGCTGCCATGTGGGTGCTGGGGATCGAACCCAGGTCCTCTGCAAGAGCAGTCAGCACTCTTAACTGCTAGGCCATCTCTCCAGCCCTCTTCTTGCTTTTCTACTAGGAACACATGCTTTCCTTTGCACTCTGTCCGAAGTCATAGAATAAGAGAGATGAAGAGTTTGAACTCAAAATTGTCCAAGAAGTTTGTTCATTTTAACTTTTAGTGTTAATGCACTTTATTTCTTTCACCCCATGTCATACATACACTTTCTATTACTTTTATTATCTTTGGACTCTGTGTTCATCAAATTTTTATTATAATAGACATTATAGAGATGAGCATGCTGGCACATGTCTGTAACAGTTTGGAAACAGAGTTACGTGGATCTCTGTGAAGCGGAGGCCACTCTGATCTACATAGCCTGTTCCAGGCCAGCTGGGGCAACCAGGGAGACTTCATCTCAATAAATAAATAAATAAATAAATAAATAAATAAATAAATAAATAAACTTTACACAGAAATGAGATAAAAAAATTTTCACATCAGGAGCCAATTCATAACCACGTGAATGAAACTGCCTAATTTAGCTGCACGTTTGGGATGGACTGTGTCCTACTTCAACCATATTTGCAACTTTTCTCTGCCTTGGACTTGTTGGAGCAGAAAACCCTTTCAGTATTTTCCTTTTAAAAGTTGGAGGCTTAGCTAGGTGTGGCCTTGGCCTGAAGGTACTGAACACCTTTACTTAATCACATTAACCTCACTCTTCCCATTGTTTACTTGTAAATATCTAGGCCTATGCATAATCACTTTAATCTCCTTATCAAAGGGACCCTCTCCTTAACGTGTCTTGGCTCTAACATTAATCTCCCTCCTGCATTTTTCTAATCCAAAATGTACATTCTGCATTTCTTTCTGCCCCATTTGCTCTTTTTCACTGTAGATCTGTATAATAGTCATCATTAATAGTCATGCTACCATTTCTACATTAGGCTGTCTTGAAATATCTTCCACCAAAGAAATTAGCACAACATTTGGGCTGTGAGAAAACTCTAGCCAGACTCTTTGCCAAAGTTGCTGCTTAAGTATTTTCCTCTGGAAATGCATCTTTTGCACTGCTTTCTTCTTGGCTTCTACTAGCTTGTTAAGCTCTGCTTACAGGAGTCAAAAGCTTTTCTAACCCAAAGTTTCAAAGTTTTCCACATTTCTCCAAACACCCACATGGTCAAGTTCTTCACAGCCAACAGCCCACTCTCTGGTACCCAAAACTGCATTAATCCGTTTAAATTGCTGTGATAAAACCACCATGACAAAGGGAATTTATAAAGGGAAGATTTTATTTGAGCTTATGATTGATGATTCCAGGGAATTAGAGTCCATTGTGGCAGGAAGCATGGTGGCAAGAGCTGGATCAGAAAGCCAAGGTTCACATCTTCCAATGAGCACAGGAAGCTGAGAGAGATCCCATGGTGGCTAGCAAAACTTGTTAAACTAACTAAGCCTGTCCCCAATGATGTACTTCCTCCAGCATGGCCAGACCTTCTAACACCCTTGGCTACTACGTAGTGAGGATGCAAGTGAGCACTTTATTTTTATTTTTTTTTTAAATTTTTATTTTATTTTATTTATTTCGGTATGTGTATCAATGTACTGTCTGCATGCAGGTTTGTGCACCTGTGTCGTGCAATGCCGCGGAGGTCAGAAGAGGGTCTCGGATTCCCCTGGAACTGGAGTTCTCCTGGAATTGGAGTTTCAGACGGCTCTCAGCCGCCATGTGGGTGCTGGGGATCGAACCTGGGTCCTCTGTAAGAGCGGTCGGCGCTCTTAACCGCTAGGCCATCTCTCCAGCCCGCAAGTGAGCACTTTAATAGCCAGACAAGATTGTTAAATGCCACGCCTGTCTAACAAACTGCTTTAGAACCAGCCCCAGTCCCCTGGGCCAGAGCTCAGAGTCTTCTCTGTTAGCTAGTAAGAAGCAGCCCACCCTGTTATCAATGACCCTCTTTGGCTCTTAGGCCCTTCCTACTGAAGTTACAGGAGAGTGCCTGTTTAGCTGGCTGGATAGCCAAAACCCTAGACAAAAAAAGGGGAAAAGGCTAGGCTCATTTCTCCTAATAAACATAAATGCAAAAATTCTCAGCAAATCATATAATCACATGATCTTCATGATAAACATAGAGAAGGCTGTTGACAAATTTCAACATGCATTCATGATAAAAGTCCTAGAGGGAATTGGATTGGAAAGAACATTCATCAATAAAGTTGAGAATAAAAAAAATCTCAGAGCCAACATCATTCTAAATGGAAAAAAAAAAAAAAAAACTTGAAGCATTCACCTTAACATCAGGAATCAGACAAAGCTATCCACTGTCCCACTCCTTTACAATACAGTGCTTGAGGCTCTAGCTAAGGTAGTAAGAGAAGAGAAATTAAAGGGTACTAATTGGAGAAATAAAGGTCAAATTATTATTATTTACAAATGATATGATAGTATATGTAAGAAATCCCAAAAATTCCTCCAGAAGATCAACCCTTTCAGCAAAGTGGGAGGATACAAAATCCATTTATATAATCAGTAGTCTTTCTATATATAAATTACATACAATCAGAGAAAGAGCTCAGGGAAATACACCCATTCACAATAGCCTAAAACTGTTTATGGATAAATATAACCAAACACAATAAAGAACTCTTCAAAGAAAACTTTAAGTATTTGAACAATGATATTGACAAAGAAATGGAAATAATTCCCATGCTCATGGATTAGTACTCTAAAAATGACTGTCTTACTGAAAGAATAGATTCAATGCAATGCCAATAAAAACCCCCATTGGATTTGTCACAGAATTAGAAAAAAATATTTAAATTCATATGGAAACAAATGACCCAGAAAGTCAAATCAATTCAGAGCACAAAGAGCAACATTTGTGGGGTTTCCATACCAGCCCTCACAGTATATCATAGAGGAGTTATAGTCTTAAAAGAGCATGCTAGTGCCACAAAGAAAAGACTTATAAATCAGTGGTATAAAACAGAAGACCCAAACATGAATGGTCACAAGCACAGCCATGTGATATTTGACAAAGGTGCCAAGAATACACACTGGAGGAAAGACAGCATCTTCAACAAATAATGCTTGCAAACTTTGACCTCCACACATAGGGGAATGAAACTGGAGCCATCCCTATCAGTACAGACAAAAGTCAACTCTAAAAGGATCAGAAATCACACTGTGAACTTTGAAATGCCAAAACTACTAGAGAAAAGCATAAGAATTATCTTAGAAGACATAAGTGGAAGAAAGGACTTCTAAGTCTGATAAGGCTGACTCAGGATTGAAGGCCAACAATCAGCAAATGGGATGTTATTAGACTAAAAAAAGAAACAATCAATTGAGTGAAGTAGAAACTTACAGAGCGGGAGAAAATAATGACAAATTGTACATCGGACAACAGATTAATATCCAGTATATACAACAAACTCAAAATCCAATAAACACTAAAACAAATGACACAGTTAAATAAAATGTGCTATGAATCTGAACAAAGAGTTCCCAGAAAAAGAAATAACAATGGCTAATATTTTAAAACTGGGGGACATAGATAAAGGATGGTGTCTATATTTGTTTAAGATCTATTGCATGGAATCCACAAAACCTCAACTAAAATACATATTAAAAAGTGTTCAATATCCTTAGTAATTAGAGAAATGAAAATCAAAACTACTTTTAGATTTGTCTAACCGTATCAGAATTACTAAGATCAAGAGAACAAATAATACCAAAGGCTGGGTAGGATATGGGCAATGGGAAAATGTCATTCCCCATTGCCTGGATTGAAAACTAGTGGAATCCCTTTTGTAGTAAGTTTGGAGAAGTCTTTTAAAAACTAAAATAAATGGATCATATGATACAACCATCCATTCCTTGGCATATTCACAAAAGACCCATCTTACTGCAAAATACTGGCACCACTATGCTTTTACTATTTCTCTTTACATAATAGCCCAGTAATGGAAACAAACTAAATATCCAGCAACTGATAATAGATAATGAAAATGTGATACATTTACACAATTTTACAAATTTTACTGAGTGGTAAATAGATACAAAATCATGAGAATTTTCAGGTAAATGAATGGAATTAGAAACTGTTATGGTATACAGAGTAACTTAGACTCAGATACCCAGGCAACATATGTTCTCTGTCATTTGTGGATCTTAGTTGCAAATACTTAAAAGTGAATATATATCCTGATTGAACAGCAGGATCCAGGAAAATAGAAAAGAACCATGGGGGTAAAGAGAAGCAACTAAAAAGCAGAGGCTAGGAAGAGGCAAGGGTTATCAGGAGGGCAATTTTAACTAAGGAGGAAGTAGTGAGAGTTATATAGGTAAAGTGAGAGGATAGACCTAAAAAAAAATGTGTGAAAAACCAGAGGAAAATATACTAGTTCAAAGGTCTAAAAATAAATATGCAAATGCATTGTTATCTAGTTGAAGATTATGTAACAAACAAAACTGCCCAGCAGGAGAGTTGCTGGTCAGAATCTCAAGAGATTCCACAAACATTACAATCAATTGTCACAACTCCTGATTGCCTATCATAATTTGAAGGAAAGACCCTAATGCTGAAAACTGGCTAGAGAGCAGACACATGACTTGGAATGATCAAGCTGGGACTAACCTGGAAGCCTCCTCCATGAAGACTAACTCTCATACTATAAGCTGATTCTATGTAAGCTGCCAAGAGAGAAAAATAAATCAATGGTCTTATCTGCTATAAAGCTTCATAAAAAATAACTAGCTGCATGCACTATTGATATTGATATCGAAATTTGTCTTTGAAATAATCAAGAGCTTCAAGTAAAGATTATGAAAAATTAAAAAAATAAACACAAGATGGAACAGTCAGGAAATGTGGGACACTATGAAAAGACCAAACCTTTGCATCATAGGGATAGAAGAAGGAGAAGAATCTCAAGACAACACTATTGACAAGATCTTCAACAGGATAATAGAAGAAAATTTTCCCAAAGTGAAAAATGACAAACCCATACAAATACGAGAAGTGTATAGAACACCAAACAGACAGGACCAGAAAAGAAATTCCCCACGCCATATAATTGTTAAAACACTAGGTGATCAAAACAAAGACATATTGAAAGTCACAAGAGAAAAACAACAAATTACACATAAGGGAAAACCCATCAGAATTACAGCTGACTTCTCAGTGCAAACTATAAAAGCTAGAATGAGGACCAAAGTATTCAAAGTATTAAACGACTTTAGATGCCAACTCAGACTACTATACCCAGCAAAAATGTCAATAATAGTTGAAAAAGAAAGAAAAATAATGTCTAAGAAACCAACACTTCAGAAAATCCTCAAAGCAATCCAAAGAACAGAGGAAAGGAACAGCTATGCCTAAACATTTAAAGAGAGACAGCAACAAAACTAAATGTAAACTGGACCAAGAATGCAAACAAAAAATAAGATAAAAAGAAGCAACACACATCTCTCAGTAACAACCTTAACTACTAATGTTCTAAATTCCCCCTCCCCCAAAAGGCATAGATTGGGAGAATGGATTTGGAAACTGAATCTTTCTATTTGTTGTCTACAAGAAACCCATCTCACCCTCAAGACTAGACACCACCTTAGAGCTAAAAGATGGAAAAAAATATTCCAAGTGAATGGTACCAAGAAACACACTGGAGTGACTATTCTAATATCAGACAAAATAGATCTCAAAGTAAAATTAATCAGAAGAGATGAAGACTTCACAATCTTAAATATCTGCACCAAACTCTAGTGTAACTAACTTTATAAACACAGCTCTGCAGGACCTTAGGACGCAGATTAATCCTAAAACATTAATAGTGGAGGATTTTAACACCCCAATGAGCCCATTAGATAGATCAACAGGACAAAAAATAAACAGAGAGACATCAGAACTGAACATCAGAACTACACCAAAAGGACCTCACAGACATCTACAAAATATTCCACCCAAACACCAGAGAATATACTTTCTACTCAGCACCTCATGGAACATTCTCCAAAATTGACCACATACTGTGGCACAAAAGAAACTTCAACAAATACAAAAGGATAGAAATTATTCCATGCGTTCTAAAAGACCACATTGCAAGAAAGCTCAATTTGAATACCAGAATAAGCCCAACTTGCTACAAGAACACATGGAGACTAAATAACAAAATCCTTAATAATGAATGGGTCAGGAAAGAAATAAAGAGTGAAATAAAAATATTCATGAAACTGAATGAAAAAGACAACACAACACAACAAAACCTGTGGAATACTTTAAAAGCAGTCTTGAGAGGGAAATTTATAGCCCTAAGTGCCCACATTAAAAAAAAAAAAACAGGGAATAAATAAATGATCTAACATTGCAGCTAAAAACACTTGAGAGACAACAATAAATGAACCCTAAACCCAACAGACAAGAAGAAATAACAAAAATTAGAGCAGAAATCAATGAAATAGAAACAAAGAAAACAATACATAGTCAAAGAATCCAAAAGCTGGTTCTTTGAAACAATAAACAAAATAGATAGAACTCTAGACAGTTAACCAAAAAAAGGGAGAGCAACTCCAAATCAATAGTATACATGTTGAAAGGGGAAACATCAAAACAGACAAAAGATGCACACAATCATATGGGAATACTTCAAAAAAACCTATACTCCACTAAATTTGAAAACCTAAGAGAAATAGATAAAAATCTGAAATCCTGGGAACCATCAAAGCTTAACGAAGAAGGATTCACAGTTTAAACAGACCCATAATATTTGAATAAATTGAAAATGCAATGAAAACCTCCCAACTAAAACAAGCCACTGCCAACATCACCCTAAATAGAGAAAAATAGGAGCCATTTCCCTTAAAAGTGGGAACCCAGCAACGGTGCTGGGTTATATTGCTACTCCTCTTCAACATAGTCCTTGAAACACTTGCTAGGGCAATAAGACAAGAGAAGGAAATTAAAGGAGTAGTAATTGGAAAAGAAGAAGTTAAGCTATCTCTTTTTGCAGATGATATAATAGTTTACCTAAGGGATGCTAAAAACCCCACCAGAAAAGTTCTATGAACAATTAATTGTTTTAGTAAAGTAGCCTTTCATTATCCCAATAATAAATAAGTGGAGAAGGAATATAAGAAGGTTCCCGCTCACAGTAGTCTCAAAAATAAAATACCTGGGAACAAACCTAGCCAAAGATACCAAAGACCTCTACAACAAAAAATTTAAATCCCTAAAGAAAGAGACTGAAAATAACATCAAAATATGGAAACACCTCCCACGTTCATGGATTTGGAAAATTAATATAGTAAAAATGTTCATTTTACCCAAACTGATATACAGACTCAGTGCAATTCCAATCAAAATCCCCATGAGCTTCTTTGCAGACTTGGAAAAAAAAATCTTTAAAGTCATATGGAAAAAGGAAAGACACCTAATAGCTAAAGTAACCCTGAGTGAAAAACCCAATACAGGGGGGATTGCTCTACCAGACTTCAAACTATATTACAGGCCATAGTCATAAAGACAGCCTGGTACTGGCACTAAATCAGACCCATCGATCAATGAAACAAAATTGAAGGTCCAAACTTGAGCTCATACAATTTCAGCCACCTCATATTTGACAAAGGGGCAAAAAAAGCTCAATGGAGGAAGAATACCATCTTCAGCAAATGGTACTGGCAAAATTGGATCACCATTTGTAGAAGAACAAAATTAAACCTTTACCTCTCACCTTGTACAAAAATAAACTCCAAGTGTATTAAAGATCTCAACATGAAACCCGAAACCCTGAAGGTGATAGAAGAAAAAGTTGGTAACAACCTACAGGACATAGGAGTAAGAACAGATTTTTCTAAATCAGATAGCAACTGCACAGGAATTAAGGTCAACAGTTGAGAAATGGGACCACATCAAACTCAAAATCTTCTGTACAGTGATAGAAACAATCAAGGAAGTGAAGAGAGAGTAGGAGGAAATCTTCACCAGTGATACATCTGACAGATCATTAACTTCAAGAATATACGAACTACTCAAAAAACAAAGAAGAAAACAAATGACCTACTCAAAAGATGGAATAAAGAGGTAAACAGTGCTCTTTACCAGTGAGGAATTAAAGATGGCTGAGAAACATCTTAATAATTAAGGAAGTGCAAATTAAAGCCACCCTCAGATATCATCTCACCCCAATATGACTACCTAAGCTCAAGAAACAAAAGACACCAAATGTTGGAAAGGTTGTGGGGAAAGGGGAACACTCATCCACTGCTGGTGGGAATGTAAACGTTTACAACCATTATGGAAAGCAGTGTGGAGAACCCTTAAAAGACCCAAAATGCATGAAAAATGTTATGAGACCTCACTTGCTAGCGTACAACTGGCCTCTGAAAAGGCTAGAGAGCGTTACCAAAGGCCACTAAAGCAATACAGCAAAATATTGGTCTCCCTGAGACAAGCAAGACTCCTCCGTCAATATCAGCTACACCTCAACAGCCTGGAGATACCAAGCAACAGTGGCAGCCAAGTGTCTACATATATCCCAAATCTATTTGGCTATTAGCTCTCTCCTTGGAGGAATAACTCACAGCGGATGCCACAAGCTTGTGTCCTCAGGTGGTTTGGCGATGTTTGAGCCACAGTAAGAACTTGTCACCATTTATAGAGAAACCACAGTTTGCGGATTAGCGTGCCATCCAAGCATCTGTGTCTATGCTCACAGCTTAGCCTGACATAATAAGTGGTACTGCTTAAATGCCTGTACATCCAATAGCTTGTGCTTACTTAATATGACTAAAATGGGTATCACTGGGAAAGCTGTCAATCCATGGAGGGAAACAACCTGAACAGACTGGAGTCCAAAAGGACAACTCCAAAGAAATTAGACTGTTTTCTTCTCACCCACTTGTGCTCCTTTCCCAAAGCCCAGGGAACAAACTGCGGAAGAGGAGGCATGGTAGATTGTAAGGGCTGTGGAGAGATAGGGGTGAACCATGAGACTACAGGAATATAGTCTGGACTCCTGATTGATCAACATGTCTGTGCATACAAGCTTCTCCAACTGGTCTACAGGAACCTTGGGTTGTTCAAAATTTGGACATAGATACTTGCAAAATGCACGAATTACCTGATTGTATGACATAATGAGTGACATCAATGCTATCTGCAAACAACTGTGTCATTGTATTGTAGAATCCCTTAAAAAAATAAATTAATTAAAAAAAAAAAAAGAACAGCCTTTAAGCCAGGCGTGGTGGTGCACTCCTTTAATCCCAACACTCAGGAGGCAGAGACAGGGGGAGTTCTTTGAGTTCAAGGCCAGCCTGGTCTACAGGGCCAGTTCCAGGCCAGCTGGGGCTACAGGGAGACACTGTCTCAAAAACACCAAAATAATAAGTTCAGAGTTTTATGTAGTTAATTCAGTAGATTATTTTATGATCTAAAGTTATAATAGTGGTTTGCCATGTCTTTATTTTTTTTTAAATTAATTTTTATTGATGCTTTGTGCATTTCATACATTTTTTCCAATTCAGTTCAGGCTTATTTCCCTTTCCCTCCCCCCCACCCCCACCCCATCCCAGATCATGCATTCTGCCATAACTGTCCTGCATCTTTCTCTCAGTTTTTTTTTTCATTTTTAGCTATAAGTGATAATCCATGAGTACAAGCATCCTTCATGCAAAACCTATCTGCAGGCTGTTGTGCCCAAACACCTACAGCCCCACCATCCAGTGGGGGGTGACAGGTTGTTTGTTCAATCAAGTTGATCAAATGAGTGTCCAGACTACATTGCTGTAGTTTCACCATTCACCCCAATCGCAGCCCTTACATTCTACCACGCCCCCTCTTCCGCAGGTTGTTCCCTAGGCTTAGAAAAGGGGCACAGGTGGATGAGAGGTAAAACAGTCCACTCTCTCTGGAGCTGTTGACTTGGACTCTGGTCAATTCTGGCTGTTTCCTTTCATGGGCTGACAGTTTGTCCAGGAATAACCTTTCGATCCTACTAATGAAGAACAAGCAATTAGATATATAGGTATTTAAGCAGCACTAATAGTTATGGTAGGTTACTTTAGCATAGACACATGTTTGGATATGTTAATCCATGAATTACAATTTTCCCCC
>VZQC01000142.1:462497-515963 GCA_009823505.1 Rhizomys pruinosus | reverse complement strand
TGGTTTCTTTCTCTCTCTCTCTCTCTCTCTCTCTCTCTCTCTCTCTATATATATATATATATATATATATATATCATCTATCTATCTATCTATCTATCTATCTATCTATCTATCTATCTATCATCTATCTATCTATTCAATGGAATTTCTATACCTATTGAACACACCTCTCAATTCTCACCAGAGAAGTTTCTTGATGCAGCAGGTAGTGATTAACACACAAACCCACCGTTGGCCAATGTGCAGAGAACAGTAGTTTAGAAAGTGCTTCTTACCCCTGAGTAGGATGCCTATTTCAAACTTCAGCCTGCCAAGGTTCACAGATCATAGACAACTGGTCAGTTATTCATAAGAACACATAGCAATGGTGAAAGCATGTACAAAGTTTGTAGTAAAAATTGAAGTAAAATCAATCCTGAGTTCATCTGACCATTTCACAGTGCTCTGTAAATAAAATTCCTGCGAGAAAATTTCACATTTTTATACATGGTTTTCCTGTTTAGTGAGAAATTTACTCAGATATGGTATATTTCATAAATGTGCTGCAGAGTTTCAGCTGTGAACTTGACACACCTGTGTAGAGGGACTCTCAGTAGAGGGAATTTTGTCCATTGGATTCGTGTCTGGCCATGCATGTGAGGCATTTTCATGGTTTTTCACTGATGTTGGAGCCCACTGTGGGTGGGTGGTCTTGGGTTGCATAAGAAAGCAAACTGATTACAAGCCAGGGTAACAAATCAGTAACCAGTGTAACTGTAATATTTAAAGAAGTGGTCACAAAACTGAGAGGGGGATTGGGGGAGCCTGGAGGATTAGGAGAAGGACAATGTGTACGTATGGGGGGATTATGTAAATATTGTACTCATGAAGTTCTGAAAAAATTTTAAAAATCAAAGAGCACATATTTTTGGTTGTTTATATAATCTGTGGTATCTTTCTGCCACCTAGTGGATGTTCTGTTTTTTCACATGGAAGCTGAATTCAAAATTGTTTTCACATGTACTGTTTTGGAGATAAAATATGTGCTATAATTGATGTATATGAAAATGAAATCCTACTAATTACTAAGTCATATGCTGCAGGTTTGAAATTCTTATCTAAATTAATATCAACCTTTGGTTGTAATTATATTCAAAGTGTATTTTAAGAAATACAAAGCTTGAATATTAGTTCACATGAATCAAAAGGCAAACATTGACTGAATTTAGAACATCTCACTTGTACATTTAACTTGAGCACAATTATGTGTTTCTTTTTTAATGATAGCAAATATTAATTTTTATTCATTTTATTATTAAAGATATCAACATATTAAATATACTCGATAATAGAAGTTTTGCAAAATGTAAATGTGAAATGAAAACATGACACCCATATATTCTTTTTTTTTTTTTAATTTTATTTATTTCTGTATGTGTATGAATGTACTGCCTGCATGCAAGTCTGTGCACCCGTGTCGTGCAACGCCGCGGAGGTCAGAAGAGGGTCTCGGATTCCCCTGGAGCTGGAGTTCTCCTGGAATTGGAGTTTCAGATGGTTCTCGGCCGCCATGTGGGTGCTGGGGATCGAACCTGGGTCCTCTGTAAGAGCAGTCGGTGCTCTTAACCGCTAGGCCATCTCTCCAGCCCCAGACACCCATATATTCTTATAAATGTGTACATATGGGTAAGGTATTAAAGTATTTCCGAGTCTTCTCTTATGTTTATGCATATGTAAAACTCTATCAATCCAATATTATCTATATTGATGCATAAAGATGAGCCGCACATTTTTAGTACAAATTTTTTCACTAAGAAATGAATGCTTAAGAAGCAACCTCTAACAGCCAGCTAATCCTCTTGTATTATATAATTTCCCGTTAAAGCACAGAATAATGATCAATAATTTCAAAAGGTGAGATAAAATGAGAAATGATGTATGACTTGTGGAAAAGTTTAATAACAATAATAAAAATTAAAACAAAGCAAAACAAAATAAATACAAAATAAAAAAATATTAAAGGTGTGTGACAACATGCCCTGACAATTAATCTAAAAAAAATTCACACAATTTTAGCATTTATTTAAAGGAATTGAGATAAATATATGATTTTCTGTTACAATGTACCCTTCTTACTCTTCTTATTCATGTCAGAAATTGATACATTAAAAACTATCAGCTATTTATATACAGTATGTATATTTTATTAAGATTATAATTTGAATTGTTTCATGGTCACATATATGGTTATTTTTGTCATTATTTTATCATATATATTGTCTATTAAATGTCTCACAACTGGTTTTTCATTCATTGAATAATTTTTAAGTTTAAAATTTTTAATTTAAAATGTTCTTAACATAAATTTAACACTTTAACACTCTTGAGTTGTGGGAAGTTGTCAGTTCCACAGTGGAACAAGACATGAAGGGAGTAGACACACAGGGTCACTTCAGTAATAGGGGGCACACAGCAGAGAGTGCAAATCCGGTCTATTCATTGCAGCATACTTATACATAGTGTGACATCACCTCCCAGCAGCCAATGCCAGACTTTTGTATTCTCATGTCATCCCAACTTGTGGGCATAAAAAGAGAGGTCCTATGACCCTCACTTGTGACCCTGGAGCATGCTAGATCAAGTGTTAGCTCACACAAATGCTCAAGATCAGATCAGACATGTCCACATCTCCCCCCTTTTGTTTTTGCCTCCACAAGCTCAGAGAGCATCATAGAAGCTGTGGCCAATTAACTTTGTGTGTCCTGATTGATCATGACTATGTTGTAAAGGTAATAAATTTAATCAATGTCCAAATAAATCTTAACATACAGAAAACCAGCCAGTAAACACATGTAACATTCACACAAACCTACTTAGCAAACATCTGTGTCCAGTTCTTGGAGAACCTAAGGTTCCTTTGTCGAGTTGGACAACTTTGCTTACACAAGCATGCTGATTAAGTAAAAGTATAGTCCATATCTGTTGTGATCTCACAATTCACCCCTCCTCTTTAGCCCTTACAAACTGGCACACCACCTCCTCTGTGAATGGTTCCAGGGCCTTGGAGAAAGGGACAAGAGGGACTGAGAAGTAAAATTATCCATTTTTCTTTGAAGTGACACATCAGACCCTAGGATCTGTCCAAGCTTTCTTTCCAATGGGTTGGCACCTCATCCAGGGGTCTTTTCTAATTCTATTAATAAAAACACCTAGCAGGAAGTACAGGCAATTAAACATTAACTATCTTGGAAAGTCACATTGTGGACACAGATACAAATATTTTGTTGGTATTTAGTTTAGGAACTGCAGTTTTTTGTAAAGGGATATTAGTAGCTTTCTGTTGTGCCCTGTAAAATCTTTTGCCACTAGAGCATGGCAAGCTTGCAGTATCAGTCATGTACTACCCCTCCCCCAAGGACAGGATCATAGGTCTAATTAGAATTTAGGGATGTACAAATATTAGGCTGCCACTACTGCAGTCTTAGCAAGTAAAGTACTTTCACATAACTCTGGAGAACATTTTCTTCCAGTGATCTCCATAACACTTTCTGGCATTATGAAGGTTAACCACCCTGTGGTGGTTTGAATGAGAGTGTCCCATATAGGCTTTAAGTACTCAGACATTTTATCCCCAGTTTGTGGAACTGTTCTGGAAGGTCTTAGAAAGTGTGGCCATGCTGGAGGAAGTACGTAAATGGGGGGGGGGGTCCGGCTTAGTGAGTTTAGCAGGCCTTGCTGTGGTCTCCAGTCTCTTTGTCTCTTGACTTCCTGCACACATTATGAGATGTGAACCTCAGCTTTTTGCTCCAGCTCCACCATGCCTCCTGCCACAGTGAACTCTTATTCCCTGGAACCATCAATCATAAGCTCAAATAAACTCTTCCTTTTATAAGTTCCCTTGGTCATGGTGGTTTTATCACAGCAACAGAAAAGTGACTAATACACATCCATTTCCAGTGTAAGGTCTCAACACAATTTCCTTTTATGCTACATTGGTATCTTCAGCAGTATGGTCTTACCATACATTTTTGCATGTAACCCAACATCACAGGCAAATAGCCTTTGTTGGGGGGGAGGGGGATTTTATAGACTCCATGGCCAACACCTCCTTGGTAGAGCCTGCCAGGCTACACTTGGTACTAAAAGACTCTGTTTACCCATGTCTCCCCTGACCACAAAGCAAAATTTAGAAGTAGGGTGCTAATCCAGAGGGACAGGGACAATGTCCATGTTACCACACTTTCTCGGTGTTTAGAAAAGTCAGCTACCCTGCCGGTGGGTTCCAATCCTTATCTGGAATGTTTACTGTTGGAAAACGGATAGAGCCTCCAACTGTGGGAATAAAAAATAAACATTTTTCCCATAGTCATTAGTGGATTTGGGTTTTTTCATTGTCCCAGCATTGCACACTATCATAGCACCAATGACGTTAGTTATTATCTATCAGAAGGCTCCAATGTTTGTGGATTGTAGCTGTCATTTTAAATTTGAAAAATTGACAAAAAGTTCATAGTAGAGAGTGCTCTGCAAACTCCTAGAGGGAGGCATATTCTTTCCCTTTTTTTTTTTTTTACCATGAACAGAACCATCTTTCTTGTTTTCCAGATTCCTATATCTTGATCTATAGTTTTTTTTGTTTGTTTGTTTTTTTTAATGGCAGGAGTTGCATTACATACCCATAGACAAGAACCAAGATGTAAAAGTATGCTAAGCCCATCCAAACCGTCTCCTATTGGACAGTTGTCTTAAGTAGGTAAAAAGCAGTCTTTCTTGTGCCAAATTATATGTATGGGCAAAAGAAAGGTTACAGGTAACATTTGTACAATACAGAGAAATGTGGAGAACATTTAATCCTAAAATTGTCACAGGGAATCTAGTAACTTAGGGATAGGTCAAATTTTAATAACAATTTTATATCCCCAATTAGTTTAAGCTTGTTATGATTTTTATATTGAAACTATTTAGTCAATTTAATTTAGTGCAGGCATTTTATTCTTTTACAAAACTTTTAAATACCATGTGATGTGTAGATAAAGCTTGGGCAAAAACTGGACAAAGTATAAATAGAGAGATATTTGAACCAAACAATAATATACAACAAATGGGCATCACAGACATCTATCAAATATTCCACCCAAACACCAGAGAATATACTTTCTACTCAACACCCCACAGAACATTCTTCAAAATTAACCACATACTTGCACGCAGAAAAAAAATCAACAAATAAAAATGAATTGAAATAATTTCATCCATTCTATCAGACCACACTGCAATAAAGTTCAATCTCAACAACAGAATAAGCCCTAACACCTGCAAGAGCACATGGAGACTGAACAATGCACTCCTGAAAAATGAATGGGTCCAGGAAGAAGTAAAGAAAGAAATAAGGGGCTGGAGAGATGGACTAGCGGTTAAGAGCGCCGACCGCTCTTACAGAGGACCCGGGTTCGATCCCCAGCACCCACATGGCGGCCAAGAACTGTCTGAAACTCCAATTCCAGGAGAACTCCAGTTCCAGGGGAATCCGAGACCCTCTTCTGACTTCTGCGGCATTGCAAGACACAGGTGCACAAACCTAGATGCAGACAGTACATTCATACACATACAGAAATAAATAAAATTAAAAAAAAAAAAGAAAGAAATAAAAGCTTTCCTGGAGCTAAATGAAAAGATGATACATCACAACTAAACCTTTGAGATACTTTAAAAACAGTTCTATGAAGGAAATTTATATCCCTAAATGCCTACATTAAAACAAACAAACAAATAACAACAACAACAACAAAAAAAAAACGGAATGCAAATAAGTGATCTAACACTGCAGCTAAAACACTTGAGAGGCAACAACAAATGAACCCTAAACCCAAGAGAAAGGAATAAAGAACAAAAATCAGAGCAAAAATCAATGACCTATCCAAAGGGCTCAGCAACTGCTCAAATGCTAAGAATTTTAAAACTTGTCAACACCAGAGTCAGAAAAAAAATGTAGAATCCAGGTTCTGATTGCAAATTGTACCATGTGAACCCCAGGTGCCTTCCTTAGTATACCTAGAGTGACAGTCTCTGGACAATGAAATCCCCTCTGTCACCTACGACAAGACACAGGGGACTCTTTGGTGCTCATTGGTCTGCAGATGACTCTTCTAGCTACATTTCCAGCATTTGGGACCACCTGGGGGGCAGGATAGAAGTGAAGGCCTGTATCAATACTGCTGCATCAGAGGTTATTATGTCCTTGGTGATGCTGAGTACACTTCCCAGGGGGCACACACGCTGGAAAAGAGTAGTTATCAAGAAGAAAAGAAGACTTATCACAGTTCTTATGTCTATTAGTCAATTAAAGAAGGCATTTTTACCGGTTTTATAAGAGATTACCTCTATAATAGTTGTCTCCAATTTACAGTTGGAAAATGACATCATCATCGTCATATTTCTCCTTGTTCTATGGGGGGGGAGGCAAGAAAGTCATATCAAAACCTTTGTTGCACCTAGAAGGTATAAGTTTCATTAGGACTCATTATAGATAGTTGTTACATGTAGGATCCACAGAAGGGTTCGATGTTTATGGCAATCTGNAAAAAAAAAAAAAAAAAAAAAAAAAAAAAAAAAAAAAAAAAAAGAAAAGAAGACTTATAGCAAGCAGCCATAGCGCTAGTTGGGAGGAAAGATCCGTAGCTGCTTAGCTTAAGAGAAGCTCTTTAAAATATAGATTCCCCATTTCTTGTTAGGATTCTGTGGTTTGCACACTTGAATTTCTCCATGTCCTGGTTTGAAGGTACCATTTGTGAGAAGGTTTCAGTTGCATTGTGCAACAGGCCATGAAAGGAGTACTTGCACGTGGTCACTTCAGTCATCATTTGGGGACATGCAGCAGGTAGTGCAAATCAAATTTATACAATGCAACATATCCTTTATATAGGTAGAATGACATCACCTCCCTGCAGCCAATGTCAGACCTTTGTGTCAACAGATCATCCCAATCCTTGGCATGAATAGAGTGTTCCTATGCCCTTCACTTCTGACTCTGGAACATGCTAGTAGAAATGTTAGCTCACACACATGCCCAAGCTCATATCACACACACTCACATCGAGTATATAACATGGTGGCCATAAGTGTGCTCACATATTTGCACATGCATCACTATAACCACTGTCTCTAGAACATTTTCAACAATCCAATTTGTATGAATTAAATTCTCTAGGTATTAATCAATATCTTAACCATTCAGGTCCAGGTAAATAGTATTCTACTTTCGTGTTTATGAACTTGACTCTGACAAGTACTAAATGTGTGAAGTACACAACCCCGTACTATTTGCCTTGGGTGCTGTTTATTTCATTTGTCCTTGTTTCTTCAAAGCTCATCCATGTTCAAGGATGTACATCTACAGATGGACTTTTTTCCGTCTTTGACTTACTATAAATAAAAGCAATCTGCAAGCGAATATTTGAGTCTATGTTTAACTTATCTGGTTTATACTGGGGGGAGAATTGTTGGATCATATGGGATTCCTCCCACCACATATTTTTCTGTAAGAGTACCGCTATTTTGCATCTTTTCCAGCAATATTCAAATGGTTTATACTTTCACATCCGAAGTATTTTTCTACCTTTTCCTTTCTTTCAATCTTCTAACCCTCCTTCCCTCTCTACCTTTCTAGATAGTTAGATGATTATAGATAGATAGATAGATAGATAGATGATAGATAGATAATGTTTTAATACTAGCCCTCCTAGTGGGAATATGGTGGTATTTTGTGTATTATTTTGTGGTTGGTGGAGATGGCGATGGTAATTGGTTCATTCTTTTAGTTGATTTATTTTTATTGTTGATATAAGAAATAAGGATAATCTGGGTATGGTGGTGCATGGCTTTACTCTGAGCACTCAGGGGGATCACTGTGAGATGCAGGCTAGCCTGAAATATGTACATATTCCAGGGCATCTGAGACTGCATGGATGCCCTGTCATTCATATATATATATATATATATATATATATATTATATAATATATATATAAATTAGTAAAAGAAAATAAAAGAAAAATAAACAAAAGTATGGGAAATCTCCTTTACAGAATAAAGAAGACATACTAACCTTAAATCATAAAAGTGTAAACATAATGTAGAACTCATAGCATCTTCATGTGAGTAAATGAATTGTTCTTACTGTGGTTTTCATTGCCATTTTCTTCAAGATTAATGATGTGAAGCTTATTTTCAATTTTCTATTTTTTATGTCTGTGTTCTCTCTGAAATAATGACAACAATGTCTCTGTATACATTTTTAAATGTTAGTTTTCACTGTATTAACATTTTTAATATTTTCACCCTTCATTCACCTACTCTAATTTCTCTCCTGATCCCAGGAGAGAAAATTCTTTCTCAGCTTTTGACCTCATGTAAGATTATTATTGTTACATATATATGTAACATATAATAATCATATATAATAACATAAAACACATATAATATGTAACAATAATATATATGTAACACAGAATAGTGTGTGTGTGTATGTGTGTGTGTGTGTAACCTATGAGTGAGTTCATTTACTGTTTCTCATACGTATGTATGTTTAGGGATGACCACTTGTGATTGGATAATCTACCAGGAAGCTCATAAGTACAGAAAGTAGATTCCTTCTCTCTCAGCACCCATTGATTATAGTTTTTCATCTAGAGATGGACCTTGTGGAATTTCCCCATCCATATTGTCATGTGAACCGGTGTCATTACTTAGGTCTTGTTTAGACAGACACATTACTGAGATTTATGTGTACATCATCCTTGTCATGTCTAAAAGACATTTTCTAGCCACTGGTGTCCTGGCTTTCACAATCTTAATGATTCCTCTTTGACAATGTGCCCTGAGCTTTAGGTGTAGTGTTTGTGTTTTGTATGTATCAATTGGGATTAGGCAAATTCCAGTCATTTTTCTCTATATTGTGATCAGTTGCTAATCTCTGTAATGGTCTATATCTGCTGCAAAAAAGCTTTTTTGATGAGTGGTGATAAATACACTTATCTGTGGGCATAATGGTCAGTACTTAGAATACTCATGGTATCATGAGAATTACTCATGGTAATAAAATGGTGGTATTTAGCTGTCCAAGTACTTGTATTGATGGAAGATGCAATAGGACTTTGGGTCTACTGCATTATTTTATATCTCTAGAATTTCTGTATAATTTTATATTAAATTCTTATGAATGTTATTTGATTATAATTTCTTCCATATTTCAGTAGCCACTTTACTCACCCAACAGTGTTATTTGGCTTAGAAATGTATGTAATGTTCTTGGGGCTGGAGAGATGGCCTAGCAGTTGAGAGCGCCGACCGCTCTTACAGAGGACCCGGGTTCGGTCCCCAGCACCCACATGGCGGCTGAGAACCGTCTGAAGCTCCAATTCCAGGAGAACTCCAGTTCCAGGGGAATCCAAGACCCTCTTCTGAACTCCGCGGCGTTGCACGACACGGGTGCACAGACTTGCATGCAGACAGTGCATTCATACACATACAGAAATAAATAAAAAAAATTAATAAAAAAAAGAAATGTATGTAATGTTCTTGAAGTATTATTTTTGTGTATTCTTTTAGTTTAATATCAATGACGCCATTAATAAATCCAAGTTCATGGAACATTTCTTCTAGAATTTTTCTAAATGTTTTATAATTTTGGGTGTGTCTGTTGATCATTGAGGTTTTGTTCACATTACAAGGTAAGGGTTCAAGTTTATCAATTTTCATAAGGATATGCAGTTTATCAAATACTATTTTTCACACACTTCTCTCTTCCAGTTTTATTATCTTGGGTTCTGGGGTAATATCCTGATCATGTATCATGTGTCTTTCTGAGCTTTTTTACATTTCTCTATCAGAATAGGCATCTGTTTATATGGCAGTGCCTCTCTGTTTCCATTACAATAGATTTTTAGTAAGTTTGAAGTAAGTATATCTGAAAGCTCCAGGACTGGAACTTTTCCTCAAAGTTATTTTGATTTTCAAATAGCATTTTATGTATTCTTTTTCTATTTCTCCAAAGTCTCATTAGAATTTTGAAATTTTAACTGGTGAGTACCAACATGGAAAGATACTAAAGCATGAGATGTGTTTTTATTTATATATGTCCTCTTTAACCATGGCCAGCAATAATTTGCACTTTTTCTTAAATCATTATTAATTTCCTTAATTTTTGTGAATTTTATCATTTCTGTTTGTACTATAAATAATTTTATTTTATTTATTATTGAAATGATTACCTGCTTTCTTTTCTAAAATACACAAGTACCAGGTGCAATTTCAGCCACCTGAAGTTTGACAGAGGTTCTAAAAATACACTCTGGAGGAAAGACAGCATTTTCAACAAATGGTGTAATAAAACTGGATCTCTCACTGTAGAAGAGTAAAGTATGATGGATTGAAGACCTCAATATGAAACAGCTAACTCTGAAAATGTTATGAAAAAACATAGGTAGTAACTTAAGACATAAGTTTAAGAAAAATATTTTTTGTTGTTTTTCGTCTTTTTGAAACAGGGTCTTGCTTTAGTCCCAGCTGGCCTAGAACTTGCTATGTAGACCAGGTTGGGCTTGAACTCAGAGATCCACCTGCTTCTGCTTCCTGAGTGCCAATATTAAAAACATGCACCATCATGCTTGTCTAGGAAATATCTTTCTAAATTAGACATCAGTTGCTCAGGAATTAAAGAAAAAAAATCAACAAGTGGGATCTCACTAAACTTAAAAATTCTATACATCAAAGAAGCAACCAAGAAAGTGAAGAGAAAACCCACAGAGTGGGAGAAAACCTTCACCAGTTACACATCTAACAGGATATTCATATTAAAGATATACAAAGAAGTCAAATATAAAGGAAAGAAGGAACCAAATGACACAATATAAAATGGGCTAAGGAAATGAACAGAGAGTTCTTAAGGAAAGAAAAATGGTTAATAAACATGTTAAAAGGTGGCAACATCCTTAGTAATTAGAAAAATATAAATCGAAACCACTTTATAAATTTCATTTTACCCCACTCATACTGGCTAAAATCAAGGGAACAAATGGTACTAAAAGCTGGTGAGGATGTGGAGAAAGTGGAACACTCATTCACTGCATGTATAATTGTGAACTTGTGGAAGCACTATGGAAAATAAGTGTACAGATTATTTAAAATATAAAAAATGAATCTACCATATGATCCAGTTATACCAGTCCTTGGTATATATCCAAAAATACACCCTATGGTAGAGCTGATTGTGCACCCATGCTTGTTGCTGCTCTTTTCACAATGGCTAAGACCTGGAAACAACTAAAATGCCCCTCCACTGAAAATAGGTAATGAAAATGTGCCATATTTACACAACGGAGTTCAATTCAAAGGTAAAGAAAAATGAAATGATGAAATGTGCAGATCAATACAATGGATGGAAGTAGAAAATGTCATGCTAAGTGAAGTAATATAGAACCAGGAAAGCAAGTGACATATGTTCTCTTTCATTTGTGGATTTTAGCAGCAAATCTTTATATGTTAGTATATATCATGATGTAACTGCAGAGCCCAGGACGATGAAAAGAAACTATGAGATAAAGAGAATGAAAGAGCCTGAGGGAGGGAGAGAGGAGGAAACAAGTATTAGTACGAGGGCAGTGGAGAAAATTGGAGTGTGCAACTTGGAAAGGAGGAAGGAAGGATACACAAGGAACCATGGAGTTAGAGGGGAAGAAGGAGCTCAAGAGAGGGGGGGTAGTAGGAGATAGGTATTATCATGGAGAAAAGGGGGAAATGGGGGAACTTCAATTTGGGAGAGAAGAGAAAAGTCAGACTGGGAGAGAGGAGAGATACTGCCTAGATGGTGAAAAAAAAACAACAGAGGAAAATGTATTAGCTCAAAAACTGACTAAAAAGTACACATATACTAACTGAACATGAGTGCATGTGTATACCTGAAGTTATATTGCGAGAAACACAGTACCAGACTAGAGAAACCTCCATCCTAATTGTTGGTCAAGGCAGCAGAAGAAATTCCAAAAATAACACAGGCTATTGCCACAGCTCTTGATTACCTTTCAGAACTTGAAGGTAAGTCACTACTGCTGAAAACCTTCTTTGAACATAGGACTTGAAGCAGTGGACCATGAACTGACCTTGAAACCTTCTCTCTGAAGACTAGATCCCATAGTTCTAGAGAACACTCTGCAAGATGGTAAGGGAGAAAGTCAGTCATTTGTCCAACTCCAGCTTTAAAGACTAATAACCATAACAATGATGGGCACAATAAACAATAGCAGTGCAGTAGTGGTACATTTACCTTGGAGCTACTCAACAGCTGTTTAATTGCAATTAATGCCCTCTGAATGGAAAGAAACACATGTATGGCATTATAAACATAGCCAAATACACATGGCTGGAGAGGTCATAGATCCTAGAGAAAACCTTACCTCTGTCATATACCTAGACCAGTGTAATTTCCCACTGTATGGTAAATATGGTTACTTGTATTTACAGACAGGTATATCATTGTCCTCCATCAAAGAAGCTTCTTGTTTTGCAACATGTGGAGACTATTGCAAAATTCCATAGCTGGCCACACACAGAATATGTATCTGAGAAAGATGCTGGTCCCTAAATGACACAGCTATAATGAAAACTCTACACTTAAATTTCATGAAATATAGTAGAACCAGGGTCAGAGATAGTAATAGCTTATTGCAGTTGAGTTAGGAAGAACTGGCCTTTTTCTTTGAAAGGGACTTTGGGTGGAGTGACTAGAGCTCAGGGGTTGAACTGGCAGTGAGGAGTGGGTAAGGAGAATAGTTTGGCACAATGGACTCAAACACCAATGACAGAATGCATGAACTCAGGGGGCAGGGGAGTATGGGGAGTGGGCTGTAGGGGGTGCCAGTGGAGAAGCAGATATAAAGGCAGTTAAGAGTGATTGAAAAATTATGTATGAAACACATAAAAATTCAATATTTTTCTTTTTTATTCTTATTAAACTTTTTCATACATCATACATCATTCTTAGTCCAATTTAGACACAATTCCCTTTCCATGCCCCCCACCCTACCTGAGTTCATGCATTCTGCCATAAAGGTCTTACATCTTTTTCTGAGTCTTTCCAAAGTTTTTTTTCAAACCAGAGGATTATTGTGTTTGGGAGAACTTTACCATTTCAGTTGATTTTTTGGTCCCAGTTCTTTTCTTGTTGTTGTTGTTCCCTCCAACTTGTATTGCTTCAATATATATATATATATATATATATATATATATATACATACACATATCACCTATACTAAAATTATGTCATCTGTAAACAATGTTATTTTCAAATCATATTTCAGGATTCACATTTTTCCCTTTTGCTTTTATATTACTCTAAAATATGCATACATACACTTCACCCATATGCCAAAATGTCAAAGTCTGAAAATAAATGGTAGTTTAATTCTAGACTCTGTTAAGTGATTCACATTACAAGAGAACAGTTGCTTTCAGATAATGATGAATCTAACATTAATGTTGCTCAGTTTGCCTTATAGCTAGGTACTTAAAACTAGGTATCCCACAGATTGTGAAGTGAGCTGCAATAAATATGGCTGTGCATATATCTCTCAGTAGGATGAGTCTTGTGGGTATACACCCAGGAGTGGTTTGACTGAGTCAGGTGGTATGCTCATTTTGAGTTCATCCCCACATTCCATTCCTACATTCCATCCCAACATTCCATTCCCACATTCCATCCCTACATTCCATCCCTACATTCCATTCCTACATTCCATCCCCACATTCCACCCCTACATTCCATCCCCACATTCCATCACTACATTCCCTCCCTATATTCTATCCCTACTTATTATTCCTACATTCAATCACTACATTCCATTCCTACCTTCCATTCATACATTCCAACCCCACATTTCTTCCTTACATTCCATGCCTATATTCCATCCCCACATTCCACCCCTGCATTCCATTCCTACATACCATCCCTACAATCCATCCCCACATTCCATCCTTACATTCCATCTCCATATTCCATCCCCACAATCCATCCCCACATTCCATCCCTACAATCCATCCCCACATTGCATCCCTATATTCCATCCCTACATTCCATTCCTACATTCCATCCCTGAATTCCATCCCTATATTCCATCCTCACATTCCATTCCCAAATTCCATCCCTACATTCCATTCTTACATCCATCCCTACATTCCTTCACTGTATTCCATCCCCATAATCCATCCCCACATTCGGTGCCTGCATTCCTTCCTATATTCCATCCCCACAATCCATCCCCACATTCCATCCCTGCATTCCTTTCCTACATTGCATCCCTACATTCCATCACTACATTCCATTCCTACATTCCATCCCCACATTCCATCCGCATATTCCATCCCTACATTCCATCCCCACATTCCATTCCCACATTCCATCCCTACATTCCATCCCCACATTGCATCCCCACATTCCATCCCTACATTCCCTTCCTACATTCCATTCCTATATTCCATTCCTATATTCCATCCTTACATTCAATTCCCACATTCCTTCCCCACATTCCATCCTGACATTCCATCCCTGCACTCCATTCATAAATTCCATCTCTGCATTCCATCTCTATATTCCATCCCCACATTCCATTCCTACATTCCGTTCCTACATTCCAACCCTACATTTTATCCCCACAGTCCATCACTACATTCCAATCCTACCTTCCATTCTGACATTCCATCCCCACATTCCACCCCCACATTCCATCCCTACATTTCATCCCCACATTCCATCCCTACATTCCATCCCTACATTTCATCCCCACATTCCATTCTTACATTCCATTCCTAAATTCCATCCCCACATACCATCCCCACATTCCATCCCTACATTCCCTTCCTAGATTCCAACCCTACATTCCATTCCTTCATTCCATTCCCACATTCCATCCCCACATTCCATCCGCTCAGTCCATCCCTACCTTCCATTCCTAGGTTCCATCCCAACATTCCATCCCTACATTCCATCCTTACATTCCATGCCTATATTCCATCCCCACATTCCATCCCTGCATTCCATCCCTACATTCCATCCCCTCAGTCCATCCCTACCTTCCATTCCTACTTTCTATCCCAACATTCCATCCCTACATTCCATCCTTACATTCCATGCCTATATTCCATCCCCACATTCCATCCCTGCATTCCATTCCTACATTCCACCCCTACATTCCATCCCTACATTCCATCCCCTCAGTCCATCCCTACCTTCCATTCCTACTTTCTATCCCAACATTCCATCCCTTCATTCCTTACCTATATTCCATCCTCACAATCCATCCCCACATTCCATCCCTATATTCCTCCCTATATTCCATCCTCACAATCCATCCCCACATTCCATCCCTACATTCCATTCTTACATCCATCCCCACATTCCATCCCTACATTCCTTCCCTATATTCCATCCCCACAATCCATCCCCACATTCCATCCCTGCATTCCATCCCCTCAGTCAATCCCTACCTTCCATTCCTACTTTCTGTCCCAACATTCCATCCCTACATTCCTTCCCTATATTCCATCCTCACAATCCATCCCCACATTCCATCCCTATATTCCTTCCCTATATTCCATCCCCACAATCCATCCCCACATTCCATCCCTACATTCCATTCTTACATCCATCCCCACATTCCATCCCTACATTCTTTCCCTATATTCCATGCCCACAATCCATCCACACATTTGATGCCTGCATTCCTATCCTATATTCCTTCCCCACAATCCATCCCCACATTCCATCCCTGCATTGCTTCCCTATAATCCATTCCCACAATCCATCCTGACATTCTATCCCTGCATTCCTTTCCTACATTGCATCCCTACATTCCATCACTACATCCCATTCCTACATTCCATCCCCACATTCCATCCCTACATTCCATTCTTGCATTCCATCCCCACATTCCATCCCTACATTCGATCCCCACATTCCATCCCCACAGTCCATCCCCACATTCCATCCCCATATTCCATCCCTACATTCCATCACTACATTCCAATCCTACATTCCTTCCCCACATTCTATCCTGACATTCCATCCCTACATTCCATTCCTACATTCCATCTCTATATTCCATCCCTACATTCCATTCCTACATTCTGTTCCTACATTCCATCCCTACATTCTATCCTCACAGTTCATCCCTACATTCCATTCCTACATTCAATCCCCACATTCCATCCTTACATTCCATTCCTACATTCCATCCCTACATTCCATCCTCACATTCCATCTCTACATTCCATTCCTACATTCCATCCCTACATTCCATCTCTATATTCCATTCCCGCATTCCTTCCCCACATTCCATCCGTACATTCCATCACTACATTCCCTCCATATATTCCATCCCTACTTATCATTCCTACATTCAATCCCTACATTCCATTCCTACCTTCCATTCCTACATTCTATCCCAACATTCCATTCCTACATTCCATCCCCACATTCTATCCTTATATTCTATGCCTATATTCCATCCCCACATTCCACCCTTGCATTCCTTTCCTACATTCCATCCCTACAATCCATCCCCATGTTCCATCCCTTCATTCCATCCCTACAATCTATCCCCACATTCCATCCTTACATTCCATCTCCATATTCCATCCCCACATTCCATCCCTGCATTCCATCCCTACATTCCTGCCCTATATTCCATCCCCACATTCCATCCGTACATTACATCCCTACATTACATTCCTACATTGCATCCCTATATTCCATCCTCACAATCCATCCCCACATTCCATTCCTACATGCCTTACCTATATCCCATCCCCACAATCCACCCCAACATTCCATCCCTACATTCCATTCTTATATCCTTCCCCACATTCCATCCCTACATTTCTTCCCTGTATTCCATCCCCAAAATCCATCCCCACATTCCATGCCTGCATTCCTTCCCTATATTCCATCCCCACAATCCATCCCCACATTCCATCCCTACATTCCTTTACTATATTGCATCCCTACATTCCATCACTACATTCCATTCCTACATTCCATTCCCACATTCCATTCCCATATTCCATCCATACATTCCATTCTTACATTCCATCCCCACATTCCATTGCTACATTCCATTCCCACATTCCGTACCTACGTTCCATCCCCACAGTCCATCCCCACATTCCATTCCCATATTCCATCCCTACATTCCGTTCCCACATTCCAAACCCCATTCCATTCTTACATTCCTTCCCCACATTCCATCCCTACATTCCATTCTTACATTCTGTCTCTATATTCTATCCGCAAATTCCATCCCTACATTCCATTCCTACATTATATTCTTACATTCCATCCATACATTCTATTCCCACAGCCCATCCCCAAATTCCATCCCTACATTCCGTTCCTACATTCCATTCCTACATTCCATCCCCACATTCCATCCCAACATTCCATACCTACATTCCATCCTTACATTCCATGCCTATATTCCGTCCCCACATTCCATCCCCACATTCTATCCCCACATTCCATCCCCACATTCCATTCCTTCATTCCTCTTATTCCACTTTGGGACATTTTCTGATTTGCCCCCCCCCATGTCTACTGCCAATATCACTACAAGTTTACATTACAGACTTCCAGGTTTCTGAATCCCTCTGCTTCCCTACTTTCAAGAATAGCCCTGGCTCTGACAATCTTTCTGTCCCTCTTCCTCAGTGATCCTTGAACCATGGGTGGATGAGGTTTAATATAGGTATCTTAGTACAAACACTAGGGAGGCTCCTGATATTTAAAACTTGGTTACTTGTAGCCTTCTGTGTGCATTGTAGTCTGTTGCAAAGAGAAGCGTATTTGATGAGTTGTATACAGTATCCTTGTCTCTAAAGATGGTTCCATATTTATCATATGGTAAGAAATTTCATTTGCCTAGAGATATGACAGAGATATGTTTCTCTAGGATCGATGTCCTCTCCAGCCATGTGCTTTTGGCTGTTCTTACTGTTCCACCCATGAGTTGACTCCCATTAAGAATGTTCTATGTCCAGTTAGATAGGTGTTGATTAGCCCCCAGATAACAGTGCCACTACTGCACCAATAGTGGTAGTTATGTTCAGATAATTATGGCTAATAGGCTTTAGGA
Organism: Rhizomys pruinosus; assembly: GCA_009823505.1. Classification (NCBI taxonomy): domain Eukaryota; kingdom Metazoa; phylum Chordata; class Mammalia; order Rodentia; family Spalacidae; genus Rhizomys; species Rhizomys pruinosus. The sequence continues at coordinate 497,809 of VZQC01000142.1, read as the reverse complement.
TTGGGTTTGATCATTGATCTTTGATTTTCTCCATTAGCATTATGCATATTATCATTTAGCATTATGAGTGCTAAACTTGAGGTGGAAAGCATACAGGTCAGTTCCTGCTCTATTACTCCAAGTCCTGTTTCTGATGTATGTCAGGTCTTCAGCAGTAAGGTCTTATTCCCAGTTCTGGGAGACAACCCAGAACTTTGGCAACAATTTGTGTTGTTTGGAGAGTCTCTTGGTCACTCTCATCAGCCTCTCAAATGGAGGTCTCTTCTGTCTGGAAGTATGTTCCTTGACATACAACTCTCAAGTATACCTGTGCACTACTGTTCAGACAAAGAATGTGCATTGCTCAGGAGGTCTTGGGGACCTCACATTACCCTATGGGTTCCCTAGCCACCCAAGATCCATTCACCTCTCCTCTTTCTTCATCACCTCTCACTTCCCTCCTGCTTCTCCAATCCCAGCATCCCATTTCCCCCACCATCATTCCCCACCATGCCTACCTGCATGTCAGTCCTTCCTCTCCTCCCAGCCCCAAACTCCCACATTCACCACTTCTCTTTTAGGCAGATTTAGTTTAATCTTGGGCTCTAGAACATGGCTGTATGCTATGGAGCTTGATCAACCTATCAGACAAATTCTAGAAAGGAAAACAGAATCTCCTTCTCTCACCGTTTATCAGTTGCCAATCAACCCTCAGCAATGGCTGAGGATTTCTGCTGACCTCTCTTGTCTTTGCTGACTGCCTGTCTAGCATTTGTTTTCACAGGTCTTGAGCTTAGTGTAGTTAGTGCTGTCAAACTACTTTGAGATGTCCAGATAACAGAGCTCCATTTAGTCATCTGTTTTTCAATTTTATCAAAAGCAAGGAATATCAAGATTTCCTTTGACAGATGCAGTAACAGACAAAACATGTGGAAGATGATGAATCAGTTATGATTTGGCTTGAGAAACAATTCTAGATGATCAAGGTAAAATGTTTTAATAAATATTAAAATTTATTTTATAATTATTTAAAATTATTTGCATAGATATTTCCTTCTTTAGGTATACCTTTACTCACAAGTGTGTACATTCAAGACAAATTCAGCATTCAAAATTGACAAGGCCAATGTCTAAGATTTCATTGTTTGTGAGCTCTCCTTTTCTCCCTCAGCTTACAGGGACACATTATTTGCTCTTTGTAGTTTTTTTCATTCACTCTGCCATGCATGTCTTGCATCTTTTTCTGAATCTTTCCAGAGATTTTTCAAATCAAAGGCTTATTGTTTGGGGGATAACTACAGTCATTTTTTCCCAGTTTTTTTGTTGTTTTTGTTCTCTCGTAACTTGCATATATATATCTATATAATATATATATATATGCATTATATTATATATATATGCATTTATATTTTATATATATTATATACCATAAGTGCTATATATATCTATATCATTGTGGAGTTATGACGTTAACATGCATCTATATATATGCATATATATATATATATATTAGATATATTATATATATATATATTCTGCATGTTGGAAGTTAACTGTTTTGAGAGAAGTTCACTGTTTCAGTCAGTTCTTTGCATGCCAGTCCTTTTGTGTTGTTTCTCTAATATAGCATCACTCCCAATGCTTGGACAAAAGCTCCAAGGGGCCATGCACAAGAAATATTGCAACTCACATGGAGAATATGATGAAAGATTGAGAAAATGAAAAGCATGTTTGGCAGAAATGCATGAGCTCTGTAGGGGGGGGAATTGGGGGGCACACTTGGGTCTAGATTTTGATCAAAAATATATAAATAAATAAATTAAAAAAATAAATACTTAACAACTAGGTAATTGGCATTAGCATCCACAGATGAGAGGATACCATTCTCGTTTGTTTTTCTGGGACTGTGTTACTTCACTCAGCTGATGTCCTCTAGCTCCAGCCATTTTCTGCAAAGCTCATGATGTCTTTTCTTTACTGCTGCATAGAACTCCATTTGTTAGATGTACCAATTTTCTCTATCCACTCATCAGTTGAGGGGCATTTGGTTGTTCCACTTTCTTGCTATTGTGAAAGAGCTGAAATAAACATGGCCATGATGTATCTCTGGGTGGGGTGAGTCTTTGAGGTACATGCCTAGGGTGGTATGGCTGGGTCAGGTGGCAAGTTCATTCCAAGTTTCCAAGGGTTCTCCACACTGCTTTCCATAGTGGCTGTAAGTTTCACTCCACCAGCAGTGTGATGAGTGTTCCCCTTTCACAACCTCTCCAGCAATTGTGATCATTGTTTACCTTTCTTTTTTTTTTTTTTTTTTTTTTTTTTTTTGGTCTTTTCGAGACAATCTTCCTGTAGCCCCAGCTGTCCTGGAACTCACTCTGTAGACCAGGCTGGCCTTGAACTCACAAAGATCCACCTGCCTCTGCCTCCTGAGTGCTAGGATTAAAGGCGTGAGCCACCACGCCCGGCTCATTTGTTTTCTTGATCCTAGCCAGTCTTATTGGAGTAAGATGATATCTTAAAGTGGTTTTGATTTGCATTTCCTTAAGGATTAGTGATGATGAATATTTTAAGGTGTTTCTCAGCCATCTCTAATTCCTCACTTGTGAACTATTGAGTGGGTCATTTGTTTTCTTTCTTCTTTGTTTTCTGAGTAGTTTATATATTCTGGAAATCAATGCTTTGTCAGATGTTTCTGCAGTGAAGGTTTCCTCACATTCTGTGAGATTTCTCTTCACTTCCTTGATTGTTTCTTTTGATGTACAGAAACTTTTGAGTTTAATGAAGCGCCATTTGTCAATTGTTGACCTTAATTCTTGTGCAGCTGCTGTCTGATTTAGGAATGCTTTTCCTACGCCTATGTCTTGTAGTCTGCTGCCAACTTTTTCTTTTTTTTTTACACATAAATATATTTTTAATTTTTTAACAAATCTAGACCCATGTTCCCACCCATTCCCCTACCCCGCCAGAGCCCATGCATTCTGCCAAACATGCTTTTCATCTCTTTCTCAGTCTTTCTCAATATTCTCCATGAGAAAGTTGACTCTTTTGAGCGGAAGTTCACTGTTTCAGTCAGTTCTTGGATGCAGTCCTTTCTGTTGTTGTTGTTGTTGTTGTTGTTGTTGTTGTTTCCAATATGCATCATGCCCAACTGCTTTGGTCAAAAGCTCAGGGGGCCCTATACAAGAAATCCTTACAACTAGGTAATTGGCATTAGCATCCACAGATGAGGGATACCATTCATCATTTGTTATTCTGGGACTGTGTTACTTCACTCACCATGATGTCCTCTAGATTCAGCCATTTTCCTGCAAAGCTCATGATGTCATGTTATTTACTGCTGCATAGAACTCCATTGTGTAGATGTACCACATTTTCCCTATCCACTCATCAGTTAAGGGGCAATTGGGTTGGTTCCAGCTTCTTGCTATTGTGAAGAGAGCTGAAATAAACATGGCTGTGCATGTATTTCTGTGGTGGGGTGAGTCTTGAGGGTACATGCCCAGGAGTAGAATGGCTGGGTCGGATGGCAAGTTCATTCCAATTCTTCAAAGTGTTCTCCACACTGCTTTCCATAGTGGCTGTATGAGTTTACATTTCCACCAGCAGTGGATGAGTGTTCCCCTTTCCCCACAACCTCTCCAGCACTTGGTATCATTTGTTTTCTTGATCCTAGCCAGTCTTATTGGAGTAAGATGATATCTTAAAGTGGTTTTCATTTGCATTTCCTCAATGATTAGTGATGTTGAACACTTCTTAAGGTGTTTCTAAGCCATCTCTAATTCCTCACTTGTGAAGTCTCTGTTCAGTTCTTTGCTTCTTCTATTGAGTGGGTCATTTGTTTTCTTTTTTCTTTGTTTTTTGAGTAGTTTATCTATTCTGGAAATCAATGCTTTGTCACTTGTATCTGTGGTGAAGGTTTCCTTCCACTCTGTGGGATTTCTCTTCACTTCCTTGATTGTTTCTTTTGATGTACAGAAGCTTTTGAGTTTAATGAGGTCCCATTTGTCAATTGTCGACCTTAATTCTTGTGCAGCTGGTGTCTGATTTAGGAAGTCTTTTCCTACGCCTATGTCTTGTAGTCTGCTGCCAACTTTTTCTTCTATCACCTTCAGAGTTTGGGGTTTCACGTTGAGGTCTTTAATCCATCTGGAGTTGACTTTTGTACAGGGTGAGAGGTAGGGGTTTAATTTCATTCTTCTACAAGTGGTGATCCAGTTTTGCCAACACCACTTGCTGAAGATGCTGTCTTTTCTCCATTGTGGCTTCTTGGCCCCCTTGTCAAATATAAGATGGCTGAAATTGTATGTGCTCAGATTTGGATCTTCAGTTTTGTTCCATTGGTCAACAGGTCTGTTTTTGTGGCAGTACCAGGCTGTGTTTATGACTATAACCCTGTAGTATAGTTTGAAATCTGGTTACAGTATACTTCTATGGGACTAATGGGTACTGTTAGGGACATATGCCTTTCCTTTTTATATTACTTGTGTTTTTGCATTGTTGTTTTGGCACACAGATTGGATGTGTGTGATAGCAAATTATATTCTTCCTTGTTTCCTTGAATTTTGGTTTAGTTTATATTGTGTCAGTTGCTTGGTTGCTTTCTGCTCAGGTCTGGAAAGTTGGTTGATATATGCTTCAGGATCTTTCAGCATAGTAGCCTGGTCTGGGTAGTTTGTGGGTAAGGGCAGTAGGCAAGCTGGTCAGGGTAGTAAGAGGGCTGGTCTATGTCAGTTATATCAGAAGTCCAGGGGAGGGTGGGTGTAAGGACAGCCTGTGGATGTTTTTTTACAGAAAATACTAGAAGAGTTTGCTAGTTTAGGTTAGAAAGATACATCAGAAATCTGAGCAGAGGAATAGGATGGGTTGTAGGTCCAAGGCTAGCAGGTCTTCAGGGTGGGGATGAGTAGATTAGAAGTGAGCAGCAGAATTAAATTATGGAGGCAGTAGCTGGTCCATTATCCAGGCAAATCAGGAGTATAGGGGAAGGGACGGCTGGGGACAGAGTGTGGAGGATATTAACAAACTATGCTAGATGATTTAGTTAGTCTCACATGGGAAGTTAGTCCAGAGATCTGAGGCAAAGAGGCATAGGTGTGTAGGTCCAAGAATAGAATAAGAGCAGGGTGAGGGTAAGTAGGTCAGAGGTGCTCAAGCTCTAAGGGACTTGAACAGAGAAGCAGTGGGCATGATCCGATTTACCAGGGTAGGAGGAAGGCCAGTCTGCCTGAGGTATTTTAGGACTCCAGGCGAAGGTAGGAGTGGTGACAACCTGTGGAGGGCCTTCACAAACTACACTAGAGGATTTAACTAGTCTGTGTGAGGAAGCAAACTGAGATATTTCAGCTGCAGGAGTGAGTCTAGGACCAAGACAACAGAGGGACAGCAAAACACTGATAGTTGTATAGTAGAATATTACTAATGGATTTTCATGATAGTCATACATCAAACTAAGCCCTATTAAAAGGATATTTCATTGTCATTGTATTTATTCATTTACAATTAAGCTATGGATTAAATAAATATACATGGATCATAAAAATAATTTCTGTGGTTTTAATCTTGTCACAATGTGAAAAGTCTTGGAAAGGATTTCCTCAATGCTCCAGTAACATCTTTATTCCTTAGTCTGTAGATCAGCAGATTGAACAGTGGGGTTAAAATGGTATAGAAAAGAGAGAGGTGTTTGTCTGTTCCCTCATACTCATTTGACTTGGGCTTTAAATAGGTGATATGGGCTGATCCATAGAATAAAATGACAGCTATAAGGTGTGAAGAACAGGTAGAAAAGGCTTTGGATCTTCCTGTGTTTGATTGCAATTTCAAGATGGTTGAGATGATTCTGCTATAGGACACAAGGATCAGTATGAAGGGCACACTGGCAATTGACACAGCAAATATATAGACCATAATCTCATTCACAAAGATGTCCCCACAAGCTAATTTGAGCAATGGGGGTATGTCACAGAAGAAGCGATTGAGTTGGTTAGATTTACATAATGTCAGACATAAAATCTGTTATAAATACTCCTAAATGACCACAGTCAATGTTACAGTCAACAGAAAAATCATCCAAGTGATTTTTTTCCAACCAAATGAAATATATTTGAGTTTCTGACATGGACATTTGTGAGGCATATTGAGTACATTGCTGTTGCAAGCTACAAACCTAAATCTGATTTATTGTGTAGCTTTACTTCAAAATTTTTATAAATCAAAAGTCTAAATATTTGCTTTACTTTCTCATGTTAATCAGAGTTTAACACCAATTAGAGTTTAACAGCACAGTTAAAGTTATCAATCAAGGGGAAGCACATAAAGCATCAAACCAGTCACAGAAGCAAGAGACAACAGATAAGTTAACCAGTCAAGGGGAATCACATGAAGCAAGCAAACCAGTCATTCCTAGAATAACTCAGGGAAAATGGCTTAATGGTATCTGATAACACTATCCCTGTGTTTTTATAATACACTATTTCATTGCCCCTGTTGTTGTGAGATCTTCAAATTCTTGAAGGAAGTTCATAAAAGCTGAACTTGGTAGGTGTTTCTGAGGCAGAATGGTCTCTGCTAGGGAGGGGGTATATTGGGTCCTTAGCACTGAGTTTGATAGAATTTACCCACTAGTTAATAGATCTGACAAGTGACTTAAGGACTCCTGGGCCACAAGAGCAACCAGAAGGATAAGTTTACTGGCAGATCCAGGAATTCTTCAGATCTCAACTAAGAAAGAAACTGGCTCTTTGGGGCTGTTTGAACCTAAACTGTAATATAATTATTGGCTCCCATTGTTATCACATAACCCTCTGAGGAGGTAAGTCACCCCAATTGCCCAGAGGGAATCAGGGCACTGAATGCTCTGACTTCCATGCTGAAAAGGGGTGTGTGGGGCAACTGAGGTACCTCTTGCTCAGCTGGTCTATCTAAAAAACCTCCAGAAGTATAGCTATAGGGAGAACAAAGTCCTTTACTGGTGCCTGTGAAGGCAAAGTGAAGGCAAATGTTCTTAAGTACATTTTCTAGGCAGGGAACCAGGAGATGAAAAGGGTGAAATAAATGTCCAACTTAAAAGTTCATTAGAATTTCTCAATGAGGGGTCCTAAAAAATCCATTTATTGGGTTTCTCCTTTTGTTCATTTGGCCATGGTATATGGACTCAGCATCTACTTTCCAGGTATTCTGATAGTCATGGTGTGAGTTTCCCCTTAGGTAGTTGCTAGATAGAAAGGAAATTTTATTATTTGACAATAGATCTCATATGACTTTAATTCTAAACTTTGGAAGCACAATCTCTCAGACATTAGAGAAAAAATGATTACTTATCTTTTGATTATACTTCCCTTTGGGTATTTAAGTCCATATGGTTTAAGGCTTTTTTTTTTTTTTTTTTTTTTTTTTTTTTTTTTTTTTTGCCTTGAGACCTAATTAGATAACCAGAACATAGCAGAAATAAATCTTGTGACCCTGCCAGCAATGCCATAGAGAATGTCATGGCTTGAATGAGACTGTTCCCCAAAGTCACCAAGTTTTTGCATAGTTGGTGTTTCTGCTTGGGGAAGATCATGGAATATTTAGGAGGTGTTGTCATGCTATAAGAAGCTCATCAAAGGAGCTGGGCTTTGAGAGTATATGGCCTGCCCCTTTGCCAGTTTGTCTCTCTTGTTTCCTGTTCCGGATTTTAGATGTGTGTATATAGCTTCTGCCTCCTACCATGCCTCCCTGCCAGGAGAGACTATTATCCCTTTAGAATCATAAGCCAAATGAACTTCTCTTTCTTTAGGATGCCTTGATCATTTTTTATCAAAGCAACAGAAAAATAACTAATAACAAGCAAAGAACTACTTGGGAAAAACTTCCTATACAAGCCTTATGAAGTATGTTAGATTTCTTAAATGCACATGAAGGTGGTAGGAGGGTACAAACTTTATAAATTAATCCTATGACCTCCACATATATGTATAAATGCACACATGTGCATTCTGAGGCACACATATCATATAAAAGTGAAGTAATAATAATAATAACAATTTTAAAAATATGCAGTATCAATTCATAGAAAATAGTTGAAAGAAACTTTTCAACAATGGAGAGAAAATTAAAATAAAATGTCAAATAATAAAAATTATGTGCTGCCTCTTACAACTATGATAAAACAGTAGGCCAACACATTTTTTTTTCAGGTTTTATAACTGATTGTAAAACTTTGTCAATAATTTTCTCCAAAGTGTTAATCATATCTTTTCACACAGAATACATGAATAAGAATTGAATATTGGAAGAAGAGAACTGAGCAAAAATTGTCAGTTCTTGCATGTCTCAAATTAACTCAGTTTGAGTTTTAAGTTTGCAATAGTAGAAGTACAATGGAATGAGAAACTATTGCTGTCAGGTGGGGAGTACAGGAAATACAGTTGGAGGAATTTTAGCCGTCTCTATAGCTGATGACAATTTCATAATACCTATAGTGATTTTTAAAATTAGGAAAGGAAATTAACAAATGAGAAGAACATAGTAATTATATAGACCACAATTTCCTCTGAAATGGTGAGATGAAAAATAAATAAGTGAATAAATAAATAATTAAATAAGTAAAAATTTTAAAAAATTAAAAAGACCCTCAGTCTCAATTGAAGGATGGTCCAGATAAAATTGGCTCCTGGGAATTACTGTTAGGGAATTAGCATGATATAGAATTGATATAGAAGAGTATACAGCACTGTGAACAACACCATTCTCTAGGCATGAGGGGCAGGATGCTATCTCTGTACTGGAGTATTGACTTAGCATTTAAGAGCACTGACTGTTCTTGCAGAGGACCAGGTTCAATTCACATGGCAGACAGAAATTGTACTTCTGTTACTAGAGATCTGACACCCTCTTATAACTTCTGGGGTTTTTGCATTACACAGGTGCACCTACCTCATAAAAAACAAAAAAAAAGAATGGTAGGTAAGCATAAGCTCACAAGAGAATCAGAAAGAAGCATTTATCACTGGTTTCTGCTCCAAGTTCCTATTTGAGTTTCTGGACAAGGTCCTCTTTGCTGTAACCTAAGAGCTTAAGAGAAAAAAGCAGTCCTCTTCTAAATTAGTTTTGTTAGTATTTTATTGTAGCATCAAAAGTGAAACTAGGACAGGCAAGTATGACTGGGCAACATAGATATGGAGGCCTGAGTAACAAACCGCAGGAACTTTGGACACTCAGTGGCTGTTGTGAAGTGGAGATAGCCCTTTCCAAGGATGGGACTCCTGGTAGGTTAATCAGGTTTCAGTGGATAGGCTCATCCTGAAAGACATATGTGGCCACAAATTAAACTCTATGGGCCTTGCTGTACATAAAAGAGAGAACATTAAATTGTGCAGAGGACAGTAAGTTGAAGTGTGAGTGGGGCAGGAGTGCTAATACCTTCAAATGTTACTGAATGGAATTATAAAGGTCAATGAAAAAAGAAAAAAAGAGTGACTTGCAACAATACAACTGAGGGTCTATTTTGCCAACAGGAATAACAATAGATTTGCATTATCAAGAGAGGTAGAAATTCTTTCCTATCTGAGCATGAAAATCCACACTATTTTTTGTTGTTCCTTTTTATTTTTATTATTTTATTTATTCATTGAAAAATTTACATGTTTCCAGATTTGATCTTTTTCTTGCATCATTTTTCAGTTCAATTTAGACATATTCCATTTTCCCTGTCCCCACCCCACCCCAGTTCATACACTCTGCCAAATATGTCCTGCATCTTTCTCTCAGTCTTTTGAAAGTTTTTCTTTGCTTTTCAGACTTTTTTAATCTAGTAAGTAGCAGCTTTCTGAAAGAGAAAAGTTTCTAAAGAAAAAAAGCAAAAAGGAGTCTTGAGAGTAAGTTCAGTTTCATCTGTAGATATTATGCTGATCACTAATAAAAATCCTCAAGATACTTGATTCTAGATCTGAAATTTTAGAAAAAAATCTCAAAATAATGAATTTTATCTCATAATATTTAATTATATTTTAACTGTTTTTTTTTTTCTATAGACAGAGTAAATTTAAAATGGCTAATTCATTCACAAATTTCAGTCACATGAATTTTTCTCTCTCTGTGTGATGCTTTTCTTAACTATTTGAGATTTTCACACAGTACAGTTTGATGGTATTTGAAATCCTCCCCTTAAACACACCATCCCCCAAATTCCCCAGTTAAATATAATGTACTCTATTATACAAATATATATATTTACATATGTCTACGTATATGTGTCTATGTGTGTGTAGTGAAATATGGAGTCTGATTTGTTTCTACAAATGTCCAAATGTCCTTCAGCTTGTGTCCATGTACCAGAGACTTGTTATCCTACCATGCGTCCCATCCCTATGAGAGAATCTCTCTCCTTATTTATAATATTACATCCATAGACATTTACACATAATTTCTGATTCTGCTCATTTATCTCCTATCCTTCTCATACAAACTTTCATCTCCCTATTCTAAAATGATCCCTGAATTGTGGGTGGGTGAATTTCATTATAAGTGTATTGTCCTGATCCTGGCTTCTAATGGCAGAAGCATTTCAATATTATTGTATTGCCATGAAACAAACACAGGAAAGATCAAACAACTTCTGAATGTATTGCTGTATTTTTAGTCTACAAATCAGCCACCATCATCTACTTTAAAAAAATATGTTTAAGGAGACCAACTACTCTCTCACGTTTCTACACCATTCTGAAAAAACAAAAAAACAAAAAAATTCAATCCCGTGATATATGTTTACAGAACAAACATATCAGAGACTCACAGAAAATTCCCAAATCAATATTTATCTAAGAGATGTTATTCCAGTAATTGTTGTTTTATGGAGTCACTGTTTATAAACATTTCTATTTTTCATTACATTATATTGAAACTTATGTCCCTGCAGTTATGAAACCAAGTTTTGATTCATTCAGCAGTTAATATAAAACTTTGTCTCATTTCTGACTACAAAATGGAATAGAAATATACAGCTGAGTAGAAAAAACTAGTAAGTACAATTTGAATTTATAATATTCATATTTTTTTGAAAATTTATAGAAAATTGCACAAATTGCCAATTAAAGTTAACATACCCCTAGGTCTTGTGGAGTCCAAATAATCACCTCACAGTATTATAAATCTGAAACCAGGGCCTGAAGAGATGATTCAGCTGTTAAGAGCACTGGATGGGGTTAACAACCATCTGTAACTTGAATTTCAGGCAATATTATGCCCTCTTCTGTTCTTTTGGACATTACATACAAATAACATTCATAAATATTCAGACAAATCACTCACACACATAAAGCTAAAATAAATTTTAAAATATGAATCATAAATTTTAAGCACAAAATGATTAATATGAATGGTTAATAACGCTATAGCACAAAGTTCATTGAAAAATTATTCCTCTAAGGAAAAATTTATTTTTATATTTGGGACTATTAGAAAAATATGACATAAATATAGTGGTTTAAAGAATTTCAAATGACACATATAAGCTGATGAGATAATTAATAATATCTAACACCATCTATGACTTTTCTGTGTTTGCTTGATGCACTTGCAATAGGTGTAACCATGTAACTGTAATTTGTAATACTCTAATGGAGTATTACAAATATGAATGTCCTAGCTCATTAACACTAACCTCCAATGCTGGGAAATTTTTCAGTGCAATGTGAAAACCCCTAGTCTGCAACCTCAATAAATTAGAGCAACAGCAAGGGCTATAGGCAAGATTTAAGTAGAATCCAGTAGCATCGTTTTGTAAAAGAGAAAAAAAAGTTTGTAATCTTAATCTACTATTGAGGAGACAATAGGCAAATCAAATGGATCTTGTCCTTCCATCAAGTAATTCCAAGTGTCCCTTATCCTGATGCCATCTCATATGACCAAATGAGTCTATGAAAGAAAACTTTCTTGATTGTTGGCAAAGTACACATACCTGTGAAATTTCTTGGAGTCCATTGTTGGACATGCAGATAAGTTGTGGTATGTAGACACTTCTACCACCATGAAAGCACAACACTAATAGCCCAATTTGGAATTCAAATGCAGCATATTCCTCAATTGGGTGCATAATTCTGATCCATATACCAATTGACTTAAAAAGCTTCTAGCTTTAACAGAAAGAAGATTTCTAGATAACAGCTCTGACTGTTGGGCCAAATGGTCCATATGATTCTTCCATGCAAATGGTACCAAGTTATTAGAATAGCCAGAACTAGAACCTCCCAGAAAAGTACTTAAAAAATCTAGGAGACATATGACCCTGGCTGGGGAAATAATTCAACCTATTTCTCTGAAAAATATACTGTTGAACATTGGACTGATGTACAACATGTCCTAGATGCGGGAGAAGGGTTATATACACACATAGCAGAAACCAATACTGAGCCCTGAGTACAACACCATTCCTTGGGTGTCTGGTCAGCAGTGTAATGACAAGTTACCTACATTGGAATCTTTCTATCAAAAAACAGCAAGCTTCTGTCCTTAATGGAAGACATATTTATGTTGTATATAAACTTGCTGTATATTCACATAAGTTTCTTCCAAAGCTACCATACTTTTCATATTAAGCCCATGTTTATTTTAAAATATTAATAATGTGTAAAATTCTTAGATTTAATTTGAATTTAAATAATTTAACTTTACATTTCATTATGCAATTAAAATCAAAAGACAAAACACATCTTACCTTTAAATATATATCTTGCTTTCAATGAAAGCCATAATATCAGAATTTATCATTAATATTCAGAGATGCTTTTGTAACATTACAGATGTTAATATATGTGCATAAAATAGAAAATAATAATGAGCTTAATCTTGTTTCCAGGTTCACAAATTTAACTTATGAGAACTGGCATTCATCAGAGTACAAGTCAGAAGACTTAAAATTCACATTAATAATAGATAAAATATTCCAGGGAAACATGTGAGTGGAGGGAAATTATTGGTTTTACCAATTCAGAAAAAAATACTGATAACATAATATAATATCCTTTTTTATAAATCTCATCGAAGCAGAAAAAAATAATAATTGTCTGTCAAGATTCCTAAAGAAAGAAAATTTGTAGCCAGGACAATGCTATGAGGAAAACAAATGTTGATTTATTGGCAACATCAATCCACATGTTGACATGCTCAATTTCTCTTACATTTACATACTCTATTTACCAGTTTACATGAGGAAAAACAATGGATTTTAAAAAATAGCAGATTGCTCATGGATTTGAATGATTGATCTATGTAGCAGAAACAGGCTCTATTAGTTTTTGCACATTTACAAGATTAAGTTATGTTTTAACTAAATGTACATGGAATACAAAAATAATTTGTGGGCCTTTAATTCTGGTACAGTGTTATGAGTCTGGAAAAGAATTTTGCAATGCCTCAGTAACATCTTTGTTGCACAGAATGTATATCAGGGGATTGAACAATGGAGTCAAAGTGGTATGGAAAAGTGAGATGAGTTTGTCTGTTCCCCCATACTCACTGGAGTTGGGTTTTAAATAAGTGATACTGGCTGATCCATAGAATAAACCTCCCACTATAATATGGGAAGAGCAGGTAGAAAAGGTTTTGGATCTTCCTGTGTTTGATGGCAGCTTCAGGATGGTTGAGATGATTCTGCTATAGAACACAAGGATCAACATGAAGGGCCCAGTGATAATCAATACAGAAGATAAACAGACAATAATCTCATTCAAAACAAGGTCCCCACAAGCAAGGTGAGCAATGTGGGTATGTCACAGAAGAAATGATTGATTTGGTTCGATTTGCAGAATGGCAGAGAAAAAACCTGGTATTTCTGTCCTACTGGAATGGGAACTGCAATGACCCAGGAGCTAAGGACCAGCTGTTTACACATCTTTTGGCTCATGACTACAGGATAATACAGAGGGTTGCATATGGCCACATAGTGATCATAGGCCATCACTGCCAGGAGGGAGCACTCTGTGGTGCCTAAAGTAAGGAAGAAGCACATTTGTACAGCACAAGCATAAATAGAAATATTTCCTTTCAGAGTACACAGATCCATAAGCATTCTAGGCAGAGTGATGGACATGTAACAAATTTCTAGGAATAAGAAATTGCTGATGAAAAAATACATGGGAATCTGCAGAGTGGGCTCTACAGATGTGATGAAAATGATTCTATTCCCTATCAAGATAATCAAACAGATGAATTGGAAGATTCCAAAGAGAAACCAGTGCAAGTTGGGAATATCATAAAATACCATGAGAAAAAATTCCACACTTACAGTAAGGTTTAATTCTGTGATTTTCCATTAGTTTTCTATTGTCAAAGGTACATTTCTTGACTGCATGTCCTTTTCTGAAATCGGATTGCTATGTTTGTTTTCATTTTCACAACTTGCAAATTACTTTCTGAACATTGAAGTTGTGATTCTGGAGTCTTGGTAGTGGCATCAGGAGCAATGGGTTTACCTGAATAAAAATGACAAACAACTGAGAGAAGAAAGTCCTCAAAGTGACTTGATCATCTTAGGTATGTGTTACAATAGAACAGATAATTCCACAGGTTCATTAATTTATATTCAAGTTCATGAAATAAATATATCTAATGTGTTTGTTCTGAAGTTCAACTGAAATATTTTGCTAGCCTCCCTAGCTCCTGCTAAATGAAAGAATAAAATTCAAAGAGTTTTGCTTTTCGGCATACATATTAAATTTCCCCATGGAAAAAAAACTTATGATAATTTTAACTTATGTAGTCACATACAACGTATATTTTATTCTGTCAGTTTGGTTGGGATGAAACACTGACCAATATTAAAACCTAGATCATCAGAATTGAATTTAAATTTATATTTTATTGAACATCTAATATAATAGTATTATTGCTAAATATTTTCTAAAGACTTCCCTTCCTTAAAGGTTGGGTATTTGTAGGAATAATATTACTTATAACATTTCTTTCTTTGGATAATAAAATAGGGAATATATTTGAATTATACTCAAATATGGTTCTTTGAAGATTTAGAGCTTTTCTCATAATGATAAACACATATGTTAGGAATTAGGTATTTCAAGTGTAAAAACGATATTTATTCATTGTATATTATAACAATAAAAATACAAGAATAATCAAACAGAAGATCATTTTATTCAAATGTATTGAAATTCATGATTCCAAATGCCATAAATGTCATATGCATTTATTGACTTATGATCTCTACATTAATATTACTGAGAGAAATGTCAATATACTTGAAGATTACCTTTCAGTTTTGCTGGTTTCTCACTCTTTCTGAAGTTTCAGTGATTTAAAATTTTAAATATTTATATTACACTAAAATAATGAGTTGTCTTCCTTTATAAAAGCAAGGCCAGGGCTGGAGAGATAGCCTAGTGGTTAAGAGCACCGACGCTCTTGCAGAGGACCCGGGTTCGATCCCCAGCACCCACATGGCGGCTAAGAACTGTCTGTAACTCCAATTCCAGGAGAACTCCAGTTCCAGGGGAATCTGAGACCCTCTTCTGACCTCCCTGCACCGCACTACACGGGTGCACAGACCTGCATGCAGACAATACATTCATACACATACAAAAATAAATAATAAAAAAAAGCAAGGCCAGCCTGGTGACAGAGTGGAGTTCCAGGACAGCTGGGGCTACAGGGAGACCCTGTCTCAAAAAAACCAAAAAAACAAACAAACAAACAAATAAACAAACAAACAAAATAAAAGTCTGTGCCATTTATAAAGAAAATGTTGAGTTATGTCCCATGGAGATATTTATTCTCTCTTGTCATACCCAAATTGCAACATAATTAGTATAGTCTGCAATTAATTTGTATGTTTCTTGTAACAATTCATATCACCAAGATTTCCAGATGCAATGTGGGGAATAGCAGCCATACAATGCTAATCTAGGATCTAGTACCTAGGTATTTCATTTCTTGGTTAGTCCTAGTCCAGGAGTTTTAAATGCTCTTTCCTTTATCTAGTATGGAGATCTAAATTTCATAATATTTGTGTCAATAGAGTAAATGAAGAATTTATTTTACAATATAATTCCACAAGCTGCAAGGTTCTAATTTAGAATTTGTTCAACTTTTGTGGAAATTCTACTTCTTTCTAACTCCATGTTCCATTTTGAAAAAGATACTTGGAATAATCATTAACAAATTCTACTTTTTACTTCCAGCTTGTACTTGGTAATGGAGAGTGATAATGTTTTCCATGCTGTGGATGCTCCTTCATATTTCAAACACCAATGTATATAATTTATTATTATTTTCTTATTAGAGTCTTTATTTTTATTTTATGTAAATACAGCCATGTCATTCAATGATTGTAGAGGTCAGATGTGTACACTGTCTCCTCAGGTACTGAAGTGAAAGATGTTTTTTAGGCACAATGTGTGCTACAAGAACACCCAGGGCTATTCATACTGATCAATTTCTCCAGTCTATAATTTATTACTTGTAGATATGCTTCTCCTCCCAGGTTTTCATACATGCATAAAATGCATTATGATCATACGACCTTTTATTCCTCCCTACATGTTTCCCAGATCCCCTACAACACATACCACTTCCAACTTCATATTGTCCTAGTTATTTTTTTAGACCACCATGTCCTATTATTACTTCCTATAGGTAAATTCATGTGCAGTCATCTACTGGAGAAGGAATGACCAACCGTGACTACACATATTAAACAAAATGACTCTCTTCTGGATGCACAAGCAGTTTATAACATTTCCTAAATTAAGAGTGAGGCCATATGACCATCTCCCCCACTTGAAGGCAATCTCGGCCTCTGTGAATTATTGAGTAACATAGCCATTTCATATCTTGCAAACAGCATTTCACAGTCCTCCTCCCAATCTATCATCCTACACATAGTTTAAAGTCCCTCTACACATTATTATCTGAGTGTAGTTGAGAGGTGTTTACACAGATGCCCCCTCTAATGCACTCACATATATTTGTTCTCAGATCTCTGACCATTTATAATACTCTGAATTAATCACTACACACTTCACAACGTAACTTCTTTGACCAATACTGACACTGACAGCAGCTCTGTCAATGTGTACAGATATCAATAATAGAATACAAATGACAGCAAATATTGTCCTGGAAGTGAAGCAAGGGGAAAGTCTTGTATGTTCTCCATGAGAATGTAATGTAAACTAGTCTGATTTTGAAGTCAATCTACAAGGTTTCCAGAAAATCCATAAAAGAATCACTGATATGATTCAACTCATCTACTCTTGACTGTACACCCAAAAAACATTAAATCCTACTTCATGGATCTGTGGTCATCTGTGTTCATTGGTATTCTACTGACAATATTTTTCAAAGGCATATAGCATAGATATCAATCAAATGCTGAATGAAAATGAAAATCTGGGACATATACATGTAGGCAAATCCAATCTGAGCTTAGTTATGCATGGGTTAGCATTCCAGCCAGTAAGAGTCATGGGACCACCCTGTATACCAGCATGAATTGGGATGTGATAATGCAAAGGTCTGGAATTGGACCTTGGGGGTGAGGTTATACTGTCATCAGGCTCATGGCTGTGTTCTGGCTACAGGACTAATTCATCTTAAATCATAAGGCTTTTCAGACAGACTTGGCCTTGGAATAATTTTTAATAATTTTACTAATTCTATAGGCCTAAAATAAAACCCTGGGTGCTAGATTCAAAAACTGGTCTTGCCCCCCTGCTGTGAAAAACTGGTTTCTCAAATTGACTGAGCAGGTCAGTGCTAGTCTCTCTATTCTTTTGCAAATTCCACCCAGGATTGATCAGGTGTTCACCTGACAGGCAATAGAGCCCAGATAGTTTAATGCCAATTCAGTTAATAGCCAGCAGGGAGAGGCTAGGGCCCACATCCTTCTGATGCAAATTAAGGATTCTCACAGTGACTACACTGCAGAGACAGGAACAGCTTTTTTCTTTTTCTTTTTCTTTTAAATAGGACAAGTTTTCCACCTTAAATGGCAAAGTTGAAAAGAGTCATATTGTAAACATCTCTAACATGGTTTAACATTTTCAATCTGTTTTGGTCTTCATTCTAACAGGTTTTATCTTTGTTTCAACCTGTTTCTAGATGGAACTGTGTTGCACTTTAGGCTTCTTGTAGGTTTCTTGGGTACCTGTCTTCAGATCTCTAGGACACTTTCTACCTAACCTAATATTATTTTTTAATTTTTTTTTCTATCCATGTGTGTTTCTTTGTCAGTGTAATTGTAGGTCAATCAGATCAGCAATTGAGTTCTTGGCTAGACAAACTGCTTAAAGGTTCATTGGCTCCTAGCTATACATGAAGCTCTGAAATCAACAGTCTCTCAGCTTGGATTAAGGCTACATAGCAGGAAGCCTTGAAAGGTACAACAAAGCCTTAGGCTGAATGGACATCAGGCCTGTGAGGCTATCAGCTTCCCAATGTCGGTTTCAGAATAAGCAATTCCATATCTTGGTTGGAGGCTGTTGGAAATCCATCAGTTTTCCTGGGAAAGCCATGGGTTAGCAGCCATCATCGGCTACAGGGCAGGCCAACAGCCCCCCTCACCAGCAGTGCCCAACAAGGGGTGCCTTCATCAGCAGCAGAGCCCAGAAATGGTGCCAGCAGCAGAGCCCACAAATGGTACCTAATGTAAAAGCCCTAAGGAGTTAAAACCTCTTGGGCTAGGTATCTCCTGATAATTTTAAGCTGTGGCCATATACACGGTTTCTCTTAAATTTTGTATACAAGATCCATTTCTTTTAATTCCACACTGGCAGGCCTGGTTAAGATGTAATATTTTTACTTAAACCCTTGGGTACCCTAAGCATCTTTTGAGTAAAAATATAGGCACAATGAATTAATTAATTCATTAATTTAAAAGTCTTAGGGATTAAAATTCATTTTGTTCTTTCAAATGTGTTTCAATTTAACAGCTTTACTCAAACAACAAACTTAATGCACTGAAAATTTGGGGGAAGGAGAAAAACAAACTTAATGCATTGAAAATTTGGGGGAAGGAGAAACCTCTAAGAAAAAGACATTTATTCACATACTCCCTGATGACAGGTGGATGTACTGCTCATATGTCAAGAAAATTCTGAGTTTCTAAGTAAAGTCATGTCTCAAAAAACAAATTAATATTCAATTAAAATGTAGTATATATAAATGAAAACATGCACAGTCATTTATGGTAAATTCTTTGTATTTTAACTTTCTACCTTTTTCTTTGTTTTTAATCCTAGCCAGTCTTATTTGGAGTAAGACGAATCTTAAAGTGGTTTGATTTGCATTTCCTTAATGATTAGTGATGATGATACTTTTTAAGGTGTTTCTCGCCATCTCTAATTCCGCACTTTTGAAGTCTCTGTTCAGGTCTTTGCCTCCATCTATTGAGTGGGTCCTTTGTTTTCTTTCTTCTTTGTTTTTTGAACTATTTTTATTTCTGGAAAATAAATGCTTTGTCCAAGATGTTTTCTCTTCTGCATGGGAACTCTGTGGGATTTCTCTTCACTTTTTCACTTCCTTGAGTGTTTCTTTTGATGTACAGAGACTTTTTAGTTTAATCAGGTCTCATTTGTCAATTGGTGAACTTAATTCTGGCACTGCTGTCCCCTGAGTTAGGAAGTCTTTCCTATACCGATGCCTATGTCTTGGTAGTCTGCTGACAACTTTTTCTTTTTTTTTTTCACATAAATAGATTTTATTTTTTTAACAAATCTAGACCCGTGTTCCCGCCTATTCCCCCACCCCGCCGGGCTTCATGCATTTCTGGTATGCCAAAACATCATGCCTTTCATCGCTTTCTCAGTCTTTCCTCAATATTCTCGCATGAGGAAGTGGACTGTTTTTGGTGCAGAAGTTCACTGTTTTCAGTCAGTTCTTGGATGCAGGCCTTTCTAGTTGTTGTTGTTGTTGTTGGTTGTTGTTTTTGTTGATTGCTTCCAATATGCATCATGCCCAAATGCTTTGGACAAAAGCTCCAGGGGCCCTACACAAGAAATACGTACAACTAGGTATTGACATTAGCATCCACAGATGAGGGATACCATTCTTCGTTGTTGTTTTTCTGGGACTGGGTGTTACTTCACTCAGCACGAAGTCCTCTAGGGCTCAAGGCTCGAGCCAATGTTTCGGCAAAGCCTCATGCATGGGCCCGTCTTCCTTGACTGCTGCATAGAACTCCACTGTGTGAGAAATGTGCCACAATTTTCTCTATACACCCAGCAGTTGAGGGGCAGTTGGTTGGTTCCATCGTCTTGCCTCTGTGAAGAGAGCTGAAAATAAACATGGCCATGCATTTATCTATGCAGTGGGGTGAGTCTTTGAGGGTAAACAAATGCCGAGGAAGTGTTATGGCTGGGTTGGGTGGCAAGTTCATTCCAATTCTTTTCCCAAGGTTCTCCACACTGCTTTCCATAGTGCTGTATGAATTTGCATTCCACTAGCAGTGAATTAAGTGTTCCCTTTCCCCAAAAGAAACATCTCCAGTACGTGGTAATCAGTTGGTTTTCTTGATCATAGCCAGTCTTGACTGGGGTAAGATGAAACTGTAAAGTGGTTTTGATTTGCATTTCCTTAAATGATAGATGTTGAACACTTCTTAAGGTGTTGCTCAGCCTTCTCCCTAATTCCTCACTTGTGAATCTCTGTCAGTTCGTTGTTTCATCTATTGAGTTGGTCCATGTGTTTTATTTTTTCTTTATTTTGTTTGAAGTAGTTTATATCTTCTGGCCTACTTCTTGCCAACCTTAATGCTTTGTCAGATGTATCTGATGTTGAAGTTGCCTCCCACTCTGTGGGATTTCGGGTTCACTTCCTTGATTGTTCGTTTGATGTACAGAAACTTTTTTGTTTAATGAGGTCCATTTGTCAATTGTCGACCTTAAGTCTTGCGCAGGCAGCTGTGGTCTGATTTAGGAAGTCTTTCCTACACCTATGTCCTAAATAGTCCCTGCTGCAAACTTTTTTTCTTCTATTGCCTTCAGGGCAGTTGGGGTTTCATGCTGAGATCTATGATCCATCGAATTGACTTTGTACAGGTGAGAGGTAGGGTTTTATTTTTATTCTTCTACAATGGTGATCCAGGTTTTTGCCAACACCACTTGCTGAAGATGCGGTCCTTTCTCCATTGTGACTTCTTGCCCCCTTTCCAAATATGAGATGGCTGAAATTGTATGTAGCTCAAGTTTGGGATCTTCGGTTTTGTTCCATTGGTCAACATGTCTGGTTTTGTGCCAATACCAAGATTTTATTATGACTACAGCCCTGTAGAATAGTTCAAAGTCTGGTTTACGGTATACTTTCTGTAAAGACAATGAGTACTGTTAAGACATAGCCTTTTCCCTTTCTGATATTACTTGTGTGTTTTGCATTTAGTTTTTTTTTTGGCACACAGATTGGATGTGTGTGATAGCAAATTATATTCTTCCTTGTTTCCTTGAATCTTGGTTTAGTTTATATTGTGTCAGTTGCTTGGTTGCTTTCTGCTCAGTATTGAAAATTAGTTCGTGTGTATGCGTCAGAGCCTTCAGCATAGTTGGCTGGTCTGGGTAGTTTGTGGGTAAGGGCAGTAGGCAAGCTAGTCAGCGTAGTAAGAGGGCTGGTCTATGTCAGTTATATCAGAAGTTCAGGGGAGGGTGGGTGTGAGGACAGCCTGTGGATGTTTTTTTACAGAAAATACTAGAAGATTTAGCTAGTTTAGGTTAGAAAGATACATCAGAAATCTGAGCAGAGGTATAGGATGGGTTGTAGGTCCAAGGCTAGCAGGTCTTCAGGGTGGGGATGAGTAGATTGGAAGTGAGCAGCAGAATTAAATTATGGGGGTAGTAGGTGGTCCATTATCCAGGCAAATCAGGAGTATAGGGGAAGGGATGGCTGGGGACAGAGTGTGGAGGATATTAACAAACTATGCTAGGTGGTTTAGTTAGTCTCATGTGGGAAGCTAGTCAATAGATCTGAGGCAAAGAGGCATAGGTGGGTGAGTCCAAGAATAGGATAAGAGCAGGGTAAGGGTAAGTAGGTCAGAGGTGTTCAAGCTCTAAGGGACTTGAACAGAGAAGCAGTGGGCATGATCCGAGTTACCAGATTAGGAGGAAGGCCAGTCTTCATGAAGTATTTTAGGACTCCAGGCAAAGGTAGGAGTGGGGACAACCTGTGGAGGGCCTTCACAAACTACACTAGAAGATTTAACTAGTCTGTGTGAGGAAGCAAACTGAGAGATCTCAGCTGCAGGAGTGAGTCTAGGACCAAGACAAGCAGAGGGACAGCAAAGCACTGATAGCTGTATAGTGGAACATTGCTAATGGATTTTCATGAGAGTCATACATCAAAATAAGCCCCATTAAAAGGATATTTCATTGTCATTGTATTTATTCATTTACAATTAAGCTATGGATTAAATAAATATACATGGAACATAAAAATAGTTTCTGGGGTGGTTTTAATTTTGTCACAATGTGAAAAGTCTTGGAAAGGATTTCCTCAATGCTCTGGTAACATCTTTAATCCATAGGCTGTAGATCAGCAGATTGAACAGTGGGGTTAAAACAGTATAGAAAAGAGAGAGGAGTTTGTCTGTTCCCCCATACTCAGTGGAGTTGGGTTTTAAATAAGTGATATTGGCTGATCCATAGAATAAAATGACAACTATAAGGTGAAGAACAGGTAGAAAAAGCTTTGGATCTTCCTGTGTTTGATGGCAATTTCAAGATGGTTGAGATGATTCTGCTACAGGACACAAGGATCAATATGAAGTGCACACTGGCAATCAACACAGCAAATATACAGAGCATCATCTAATTCACAAAGATGTCCCCACAAGCCAATTTGAGCAATGGGGGTATGTCACAGAAGAAGCGATTGAGTTGGTTAGATTTACATAATGGCAGAGGTGAAAGCTGATATAAATACTCTTAAATGACCACAGTCAATGTTACAGTCAACCGAAAAATCATCCAAATGGAATGATTTTTTTCCAACCAAATGAAATATATTTGAGTTTCTGATATGGACATTTGTGAGGCATATTGAGTACATTGCTGTTGAAAGCTACAAACCTAAATTTGATTATCGTGTAGCTTTACTTCAAAATTTTTATAAATCAAAAGTTTAAATATTTGCTTTACTTTCTCATGTTAATCAGAGTTTAACACCAATCAGAGTTTAACACCACAGTTAAAGTTATCAATCAAAGGGAAGCACACAAAGCATCAAACCAATTACAAAAGCAAGAGAAAACAGTTAAAGTTAACCAATAAAGGGGAATCACATGAAAGCAGCAAACCATTCCAGTCTCAGAAGAAACTCGGGAAAGATGGCTTAATGGTATCCGAGGACACTATCCCTGTGTTTTTATAATACACTATTTCATTGCCCCTGTTGTTGTGGATCTTCAAATGCTTGAAGGAAGTTCATAAGAGCTGACCTCAGTTGGTGTTTCTGAGGTGGAATGGTCTCTGCTAGGGAGGGGGTAATTGGGTTCCATTAGCAACCATGAGTTTTGATAGAATGTTGCCCACTAGTTTAATGATTGACAAGTGAGTTAAGGATGCATGGCCACAAGTCAGAGCAACCAAAGGATAAGTTTACTGGCAGATCCAGAAGTCCTCAGATCTCAGCTGAGAAAGAAACTTGCCCTTTGGGGTGTTTGGAACCTAAACTCTGCAATCCAATTAATTGGCTCCTATTGTTATCACATTACCCTCTAAGGAGGTAAGTTGCCCCAATTGCCCAGAGGGAATAAGGGCACTGACTGCTCTGACTTGCATGCTAAAAAGGGGTGTGGGGGGCAACTGAGGTACCTCTTGCTCAGCTGGTCTATCTAAAAAACCTCCAGAAGAATAGCTATAGGGAGAACAAAGTCTTTTACTGGTGCCTGTGAAGGCAAAATGAAGGCAAATGTACTTAAGTACATTTTCTAGCAGGGAACCAGGAGATAGACAAGGGTGAATTAAATGTCCAACTAGCCAGGCATGGTGGTGGGGGCATGCCTTTAAATCCTAGCAATTGGATGGCAGAGCAGGCTGATCTTTGTGAGTTTTCAAGGCCAGTCTCGTCGACAGAGTGAGTTTCCAGGACAGCTGGGGCTAGGCACGGGGGAGACCCTTCCTCTAAAAGACAAAAAAAATGTCCATTAAAAGTCATTAGGAATTTCTCAGTGAGGTGTTCTGAAGCATCCATTTATGGGGTTTCTCCTTTTGTTCATCTGGCCATAGTGTCTGGATTCAGGATCTGCTTTCCAGGCATTCTGATAGTCTTGGTGTGAATTTCCCCTTAGGTAGTGATAGAAAGAGGAAATTTTATTATACACAATAATCTTAAATGACTTTAAGTCTAATGTTGGAAAGCACAATCTCTCAACATTAGAGAAAAAAATGATTACTTATCTTTTGATTATACATTCCTTCCCTTTGGGTGGTTTAAGTCCGTACAGTTATTTAAGCTTTGTTTTTTTTTTTTTTTGCCTTGAGACCTAATTAGATAACCAGAACATAGCAGAAATAAATCTTGTGACACTGCCAGCAATGCCTTAGAGAATGTCATGGCTTGAATGAGACTGTTCCCCAAAGTCACCAAGTTTTTGCGTGGTTGGTGTTTCTGCTTGGGGAGGATCATGGAATATTTAGGAGGTGTTGTCATGCTATAAGAAGCTCATCAAAGGAGCTGGGCTTTGAGAGTATATGGCCTGTCCCTTTGCCAGTTTTTCTTTCTTGTTTCCTGTTCCGGATTTTAGATGTGTGTATATAGCTTCTGCCTCCTACCATGCCTCCCGCCAGGAGAGACTATTATCCCTTTAGAATCATAAGCCAAATGAACTTTCATCTTTCCCTTTTAGGATGCCTTGATCATTTTTTTTTTAAATCAAAGCAGCAGAAAAATAACAATAACAAGCAAAGAACTACTTGGGAAAAACTTCCTATACAAGCCTTATGAAGTATGTTAGTTTCTTTTTTTTTTTTAAGGTTTTTTTTTTTTTTTTTTTTTTTTTTTTTTTTTTTTTTTTTTTTTTTTTTTTGCAGGTCTGTGCACCCGTGTCATGCAAGCCGCGTAGGTCAGAAGAAGGGTGTCGATTCCCCTAGAACTGAGTTCGCCTGGAATTTGGAGTTACAGATGGTTCGTAGCCGCCCCGGGGTGGCGGGGATCAACACCGGGTTCCTCTGCAAGAAGCGTCGGTGCTCTTAACCACTAGGCCTATCTCTCCAGGCCCTGAAAGTATGTTAAATTTCTTAAATGCACATGAAGGTGGTAGGAGGGTACAAACTTTATAAATAAATCCTATGACCTCCACATATATGTATAAATGCACACAGTGCGTTCTGAGGCACCATTTTATATAAAATGAAGTATATAATAATAACAATTTTAAAAATATGCAGTATCAATTCATAGAAAATATTTGAAAGAAAATTTTCAACAATGGAGAGAAAATTTAAAAATAAAATGTCAAATAATAAAATTATGTGCGGCCTCTTACAACTAATGATAAAACAGTAGGCAACACACTTTTTTGTTTCAGTTTTTTTTTTTCTAATTAATTAGTTGTTTGTTTTATTGATGCTTTGTGCATTTCATACAATTTTTTTTTTTTTTTTTTTTCAGGCTTATTTCCCTTTCCTCCCCCCGCCCCGCCCCCACCCCATCCCCAGATCAGATAAGCCACAGTAAACCCTGTCATATTTAACAGGGGGGAAAATTGGTAATTCATGGATTTAACATATCCAAACATGTGTCTATGCTAAGTAACCTACCATAAACTATTAGTGCTGCTTAAATAACCTATAGTATCTAATGTCTTTGTTCTTCATTAGTAGGACGAAAGGTTATTCTGGACACTGTCAGCCCATGAAAGAGAACAGCCAGAAATGTGACCAGAGTCCAAGTCAACACTCCAGAGAGAGGTGGACTGTTTACCTCTCATCCACCTGTGCCCCGCTTTTCTAAGCCTAGGAACAACTTGCGGAAGAGAAGGGGCGGGTAGAATGTAAGGGCTACGAATTGGGGTGAATGGTTAACTACAGCAATAAGTCTGGACACGCATTTGATCAACTTGATTGAACAAACAACCTGTCACCCCTCACTGGATGGTGGGGCGTAGGTGTTTGGGGACACAGCCTGCATGATAGGTTTTGCATGAAGGATCTTGTACTCATGGATTATCATTTTTATAGCTAAAAATGAAAAAAAACTGTTTCCAGGTTTATAACTGATTGTAAAACTTTGTCAATAATTTTCTCCAAAGTGTTAATCATATCTTTTCACACAGAATACATGAACAGAAATGAATATTGGAAGAAGAAACTGAGGCAAAAATTGGTCAGTTCTTGGCATGCCTACAAATTAACTCAGTTTGAGTTTTAAGTTTGCAATAGTAGAAGTACAATGGAATGAGAACTATTGCTGTCAGGTGGGGAGTACAAGAAATACAGTTGGAGGAATTTTAGCCACCTCTATAGCTGATGACAATTTCATAATACCATAGTGATTTTTAAATGAGGAAAGGAAATTACACATGAGAAGAACATAGTAATTATATAGGCCACAATTTCCTCTGAAATGGTGAGATGAAAAAGAAATATAAGTGGAATAATAATATTTAATAAATAAAAATTAAAAAAAATAAAAAGACCCTCAGTCTCAATTGAAGGATGGTCCAGATAAAATTGGCTCCTGGGAATTACTGTTAGGGAATTAGCTTGATATACGAGAGTATACAGCATTGTGAACACCACCATTCTCTAGGCATGGGGGGAGGGGCAGGATCTGTCTCTGTACTGAAGAAATTGCTTAGCATTTTAAGAGCACTGGCTGTTCTTTGAGAGGACGAGGTTCAATTCCACATGGCAGACAGAAATTTGTACTCCGGTTATAAGTGATCTGACACCTTCTTGTAACTTCTGGGGGTTTTGCATTACACAGGTGCACCTACCTCAGAAAAAACAAAAAGAATGGTAGGTAATCATAGGGCGCAAAAGATAGTCAAAAATCATTTACCAATGGTTTCGTCTCATGTTCCTGTTTGAGTTTCCCGACAGGGTCCTCTTTGCTGTAAACCTAAGAGGTTAAAGAAAAAGCAGTCCCTCTTGAAAATAGTTTTTGTTATTATTTTTTATTGTGTATATAAGTGAAAACTAATCACACAGGCAAGTATGACTGGGCAACATAGATATGGAGGCCTGAGTAACAAATCGCAGGAACTTTGGACACTCATTGCTGTTTTGGAAGTGGAGCTAGCCCTTTCCAGATGGGACTCCTGGTAGGTTTACCATGCTCCAGTGGATAGTCCCACACTGAAAGAACATATGGGGCCAAAAATTAAACTCTATGGGCCTGGCTGTACATAAAAGAGAGAACATTAAATTCTGCAGAGGACAGTAAGTTGAAGTGTGAGTGGGGCAGGAGTGCTAATACCTTCAAATGTCACTGAATGGAATTATAAATTTCAATGAAAAAAGAAAAAGAGTGACTTGCAACAATACAACTGGGGGTCTATTTTGCCAACAGGAATGACAATAGAATTGCATTATACAAGAGGTAAATATTCTTTCCTAAAGAAAAAAAAAAAAGAAAAAAATCCACCCTGAGCATGAAAATCCAAACTATTTTTTGTTTCTTTCCTTTGTAATTTTTATTATTATTAATTTATTTATTTTTTTTTTTTTTTTTTTTTTTTTTTTTTTTTTTTTTTTTTTTTTTTTTTTTTAGTTCAATTTAGACATATGCCCCTTTTCCTTCCCCCACCACACCCCAAACCATCCCACATAATGTGCTCTATCATAACTGTCCTACATCTTTCTTTCAGTCTTTTGAAAGTTTTTTCTTTGCTTTTTAGACTTTTTTAATCTAGTAAGTAGCAGCGTTCTGAAAGAAAAAAGTTTCTAAGAAAAAAAAGCCAAAATGAGTCTTGAGAGTAAATTCAGTTTCATCTGTAGAGAAGAATGCTGAATCAAAAGTAAAAATCCTCAATATATCGAGCGAGAATCTGAATTTAAAAAAATCTCAAAATATGAATTTTTATCTCATAATGTTTTAATTTATTTACTTGAGGTTTTTTCTATGAGTAATTCAAAATGGCAATTAATTCACAAAATTTCAGTCACATGAATTTTTCTCTCTCTGTGTGATGCTTTTTTTTTTAACTATTTGGAGATTTGCACACAGTAACAGTTTGATGGTATTTGAAATCCTCCCCTTAAACACACCATCCCCCAAATTCCCCATTAAATATAATGTACTCTATTATACAATATATATATATTTACGCTACGTTGGAATCTTTCTAGCAAAAAACAAAAGTTCTTCTGTCCTGAAGGGAAGACATATTTGATGTGTAAAAGAACTTGCTGTATTTCACATAAGTGTCCTTCCAACTACCATAATTTTCATATTAAAGCCCATGTTTTTATTTTAAAATTAAGAATATTAAAATTCTTAGATTTAATTTGAATTTAAATAATTTAACTTTACATTGCATGATGCAATGAAAAATCAAAAGACAAAAACACAATCTTACCTTTAAATATATATCTCGCTTTTAATGAAAGCCATAATATCAGAATTTATCATTAACATTCAGAGATGCTTTTGTAACATTACAGATGTTAATATATGTGCATAAAATAGAAAATATATGGAGCTTAATCTTGTTTCCAAGGTTCACATTTACTTATGAAGAACTGGGCATCATCAGAATTCAAGGTCAGAAACTTAAAATTCACAGTAAAATAGATAAATATTCAAGGGAAAATGTGAGTGAGGGAATTAACAAGGTTTTTACCAATTCAGAAAAAACAACTGATAACATAATAAAAATCCGTTTTTATAAATTTAATCAAAAGCGAACAAAAATAATAATTGTCTGTCAAGATTCCTAAAGAAAGAAAATTTGTAGCCAGGACAATGCTATTAGGAAAACAAATGTTGATTTATTGGCAACATCAATTCACAGGTTGACATGCACAATTTCTCTTACATTTACAAACTCTATTTACCAGTTTACATGAGGAAAAACAATGGATGTTAAAAAAATAGCAGATGGCTAGGATTTGAATGATGGAATCTAGGTGAACAGAAACAGGCCTCTATTAGTTTGTGCACATTTACAATATTAAGGTTATGTTTTAACTAAGTGTACATGGAATACAAAAATAATTTGTGGGCCTTTAATTCTGGTACAATGTTAACAGTCTGGAAAAGAATTTTGCAATGCCTCAGTAACATCTTTGTTCCCCAGACTGTATATCAGGGGATTGAACACTGGAGTCAAAGTGGTATGGAAAAGTGAGATGAGTTTGTCTGTTCCCCCATACTCACAGGAGTTGGGTTTTAAATAAGTGATACTGGCCGATCCATAGAATAAACCTTTAATCCTAGCACTTGGGAGGCAGAGGCAGGCGATCTTTTGTGAGTTTCAAGTCCAAGCCTGGTCTACAGAGGTGGATCTCTCTGAGTTAAAGACCAGCCTGATCTACATAATGAGACCCTGTCCTCAAAAAGACCAAAAAAAAAAAAAAACAAAAAAAAAACCCAAACAACAAAAAAGAATAAACCTACCACTATAATATGGGAAGTGCAGGTAGAAAAGGCTTTGGATCTTCCCGTGTTTGATGGCAGCTTCAGGATGGTTGAGATGATTCTGCTATAGAACACAAGGATCAACATGAAGGGTCCAGTGATAATCAATACAGAAGATAGACAATAATCTCATTCAAAACAAGGTCCCCACAAGCCACTGTGAGCAATGTGGATATGTCACAGAAGAAGTGATTGATTTGATTCGATTTGCAGAATGGCAGAGAAAAAACCTGGTATTTCTGTCCTACTGGAATGGGAACTGCAATGACCCGGGAGCTAAGGACCAGCTGTTTACACATCTTTTGGCTCATGACTACAGGATAATACAGAGGGTTGCATATGGCCACATAGTGATCATAGGCCGTCACTGCCAGGAGGGAGCACTCTGTGGTGCCTAAAGTAAGGAAGAAGCACATTTGTACAGCATAAGCATAAACAGAATTATTTCCTTTCAGAGTACACAGATCCATAAGCATTCTAGGCAGAGTGATGGACATGTAACAAATTTCTAGCAATGAGAAATTGCTGATGAAAAAATACATGGGAATCTGCAGAGTGGGCTCTACAGGTGTGATGAAAATAATGATTCCATTCCCTATCAAGATAATCAAACAGATGAACTGGAAGATTCCAAAGAGAAACCAGTGCAAGTTGGGAATATCAGAAAATCCCATGAGAAAAAATTCCACACTTACAGTAAGGTTTAATTCTGTGATTTTCCATTTGTTTTCTATTGTCAAAGTTACATTTCTTAACTGCATGTCCTTTTCTGAAATTGGATTGCAATGTTTGTTTTCATTTTCACAACTTGCAAATTACTTTCCGAACATTGAAGTTGTGATTCTGGAGTTTTGGTTGTGGCATCAGGAGCAATGGATTTACCTGAATAAAAATGACAAACAATTGAGATAAGAAAGTCCTCAAAGTGACTTGATCATCTTAGGTATGTGTTATAATAGAAAAAGTAATTCCACAGGTTCATTAATTTATATTCAAGTCATGAAAGAAATTATCAATATGTTTTGTTTTGAGTTCAACGAAATATTTTGCTCGCCTCCCTAGGGCTCCTGCCTAAATGAAAGAAGAAAATTCAAAGAGTTTTGAGTTTTTGCATATACATATTAAATTCCCCATGGAAAGAAACATGATTATTTGAAACTATGTAGTCCATCACGTATATATTATTGTCAGTGTTGGGAATGGGCGAGAATCACTGACAAATTAAACCAGATCATAGAATTGATTTAAATTTATAATTATTTATTTGAGACATCTTAGTATAATGAGTATTATTGCTAAATATTTTCTAAAGACTTCCCTTCCATAAAGGTTGGGTATTTATAGGAATAATATTACTTATAACATTTCTTTCTTTGGATAATAAAATAGGAACTATATTTGAATTATACTTAAATATGGTTCTTTGAAGATTTAGAGCTTTTCTCATAATGATAAACGCATATGTTAGGAATTAGGTATTTCAAGTGTAAAAACGATATTTATTCATTTTATATAATTACAATGAAAAAATACCAAGAATAATCAAACAGAAGATCGTTTTATTCAAATATATTGAAATTCATGATTCCAAATACCATAAATGTCCTATGCGTTTATTGACTTATGATCTCTACATTAATATTACTGAGAGAAATACCAATACACTTGAAGATTACCTTTTCAGTTTTTCTGGTTTCTTCTTCTTTCTGAAGTTTCTCAGTGATTTAAAAATTTTTCATATTTATTTATTAAACTAATAATTAGTTGTCTTCCTTCATAAAAGCAAGGCCAGCCTGGTCTATACAGAGTGAGTTCCCAGGACAGACTGGGGCTACAGGAGACCCCTGTCTTGAAAAGAACCAAAAAAACAAACCACAAACAAACAAACAAACAAAACCGTGCCATTTATAAAGAAAATATTGACTTATGTCCCATGGGGATATTTATTCTCTCTCGTCATACCCAAATTGCAGCATAATTAGTATAGTCTTCAATTAATTTGTATGTTTCTTGTAACAATTCATATCACCAAGATTTCCACATGCAATGTGGGGAATAGTATCCATACAATGCTAATCTAGGATCTAGTACCTAGGTATTTCAGTTCTTGGTTAGTCCTAGTCCAGGAGTTTTAAATGCTCTTTCCTTTATCTGGTATGGAGATCTAAATTTCATAATATTTGTGTCAATAGAGTAAATGAAGAATTTATTTTACAATATAATTCCACAAGCTGCAAGGTACTAATTTAGCATTTGTTCAACTTTTGTGGAAATTCTACTTCTTTCTAACTCCAAGTTCCCATTTTGAAAAAGATATTTGGAATAATCATTAACAAATTCTACTTTTTTCTTCCAGCTTGTACTTGGTAATGGAGAGTGATAATGTTTTCCATGCTGTGGATGCTCCTTCATATTTCAAACACCAATGTATATAATTTATTATTATTTTCTTATTAGAGTCTTTATTTTTATTTTATGTAAATACAGCCATGTCATTCAATGATTGCAGAGGTCAGATGTGTACACTGTCGCCTCAGTTACTGAAGTGAAAGATGTTTTTTAGGCACAATGTGTGCTACAAGAACACCCGGGGCTATTCATACTGATCAATTTCTTTCTCCATCTATAATTATTACTTGTAGATATGCTTCTCCTCCCAGGTTTTCATACATGCATAAAATGCATTATGATTATACGACCTTTTATTCCTCCCTACATGTTTCCCAGATCCCCTACAAAACATAACACTTCCAAATTCATATTGTCCTAGTTATTTTTTAGACCACCATGTCCTATTATTACTTCCTATATGTAAATTCATGTGTAGTCATCTATTGGAGAAGGAATGACCAACCGTGACTACACATATTAAACAAAATGACTCTCTTCTGGATGCACTGGTCTTTTTGAGACAGGGTCTCCCTGTAGTCCCAGCTGTCCTGGAACTCACTCTGTAGACCAGGCTGGCCTTGAACTCACAAAGATCCGCCTGCCTCTGCCTCCCAAGTGCTAGGATTAAAGGCGTGCGCCACCACGCCCGGCTAGGAAGAGGATTCTTTTTAGTCTCAGCACCCACCCGAGTGTTAAGGCGTGTCCACCTTAGTTCTAAGTGAGCACTCAGAGACCCCAGGTCCGTGTGACCAGTGTGGGAGTCTTTGAAATCGGGCCTGCAGGTCTGTGAAGTTGGTGTCCCAAAAATCACAGACGAGGCCAGAATTCAGGTCCAGAGTCTGTCCCCAGAGTCCTGCTAATAGACAGCAAACTGGACGGGGAAAAACAGAGGGAATCCCTCACTTAGCCGGCACTCAGGGATCCAAAACGGAAACGGCTATAACGGGAGACTAAAAAGAATGGAAAAAGAGGATCAGAGAGAAGGCAGATGGAAAGCAGTAGTTAGAACAGGAAGTGTCGAGGCAGAGGGGGCAGCTAGAGGGGGCAGAACATACACAGGGTTACACAGAAGGTAGGGGTGGGAGATAGAATCTCCCCTCACTCAGGTGCCCAGCCAACCGGCCGCCCGCAAGGCAACTTAGGAAGTCTTACCATGAGGGCCACAACTATAAACCCCGTGCTCGGTCATCACGAGTGTGATGAGTGCCCAATGAGGTGAAACAACTTCAGCGGAACCGCGGGTTAGGGCCCAATCAGATTCCATAGCCCGAGAGCTGTGGAACGATAACACGCACTCTTAACTTTCACACACAGTCACACAGGAATAGAGTAGGGAAGGATAAGGAGAAGAGAGAAGGTACCTTTGGCCGAATGCTGGTGGGTGCTGTTGTAGCCTGTGATCAGTATCCGGCTTACCAGCTACCCCAAAGCTGCTCCGAGGGGCGAGGGGGTGGGGGAAAAAGGCGATCCGAGTCACTGGCACCAGAATGTAAGGTTATGTGCGCGCCCCCCCGGAATGAAAGGCCACAAGGTCTAAGTTCTTCGGAGCAAAGTTTAATTCATGGTAGCTGGGGCTAGGCTCAGGGGAAGGATAGAGAAAAGCCCAGAATGGCGTCTGCCTTGGGAATTTAAGGGAGAAGGTGGGAGTGGAATTCAGTGAGGGCCGGGTGGGTCAGAAGGCAAGGCAGAAGATTTCTGAGTAATCTGTGGTGGCCTGCTTTAGCATAACCAAAAGCTGGCCTGGTAGAGCAGGTTCTTGGACCTCTGGTCTTAGGTGTCTCTGCATTCCAATGGGCTTCTGGATCTCACAACCTGACATTGAGTAACATAGCCATTTCATATCTTCCAAGCAGCATTTCACAGCCCTTCTCCCAATCTATCATCCTATACATAGTTTAAAGTCCCTCTACACATCATTATCTGAGTGTAGTTGAGAGGTGTTTACACAGATGTCCCCTCTAGTGCACTCACATATATTTGTTCTCAGATCTCTGACCATTTATAACATTCTGAATTAATCACTACACACTTCACAACGTAACTTCTTTGACCAATACTGGCAGCAGCTCTGTCAGTGTGTACAGACGTCAATAATAGAATACAAATGACAACAAATATTGTCCTGGAAGTGAAGCAAGGGGAAACTCTTGCATGTTCTCCATGAGAATGTAATGTAAACTAGTCTGATTTTGAAGTCAATCTACAGGGTTTTCAGAAAATCCATAAAAGAATCACTGATATGATTCAACTCATCTACTCTTGGCTGTACACCCAAAGAACATTAAATCCTACTACATGGATCTGTGGTCATCTGTGTTCATTGCTATTCTACTGACAATATTTTTCAAAGGCATATAGCATAGATATCAATCAAATGATGAATGAAAATGAAAATCTGGGACATATACATGTAGGCAAATCCAATCTGAGCTTAGTTATGCATGGGTTAGCATTCCAGCCAGTGTGAGTCATGGGACCAACATGGATACCAGCATGAATTGGGATGTGATAATGCAAAGGTCTGGAATTGGACCCTGGGGGTGAGGTTACACTGTCATCAGGCTCATGGCTGTGTTCTGGCTACAGGACTAATTCAACTTAAATCATAAGACTTTTCAGACAGACTTAGCCTTGGAATAATTTTTAATAATTTTACTAATTCTATCGGCCTAAAATAAAACCCTGGGTGCCATATTCAAAAACTGGTCTTGCTCCCCTGCTGTGAAAAAACTGGTTTCTCAAATTGACTGAGCAGGTCAGTGCTAGTCTCTCTATTCTTTTGCAAATTCCACCCAGGATTGATCAGTGTTCAGCTGACAGGCAATAGAGCCCAGATATTTTAATGCCAATTCAGTTAATAGCCAGCAGGGAGAGGCTAGGGCCCACATCCTTCTGATGCAAATTAAGGATTCTCACAGTGACTACACTGCAGGGACAGGAACAGCTTTTTTTTTAATAGGACAAGTATTCCACCTTAAATGGCAAAGTTGAAAAGAGTCATATTGTAAACATCTCTAACATGTTCTAACATTTTCAATCTGTTTTGGTCTTCATTATAACAGGTTTTATCTTTGTTTCAACCTGTTTCTAGATGGAATTGTGTTGCACTTTGGGCTTTTTGTAGGTTTCCTGGGTACCTGTCTTTGGATCTCTATGACACTTTTTACCTAACCTAATCTTTTTAAAAAAAATTTTTTTATCCATGTGTGTTTCTTTGTCAATGTAATTGTAGGTCAATCAGATCAGCAATTGAGTTCTTGGCTGGACAAACTGCTTAAAGGGTCATTGGCTCCTAGCTATACATGAAGCTCTGAAATCAACAGTCTCTCAGCTTGGATTAAGGCTACATGGCAGGAAGCCTTGAAAGGTACAACAAAGCCTTA